>CAXKVI010000004.1:59359054-59545326 GCA_964058755.1 Campiglossa producta | reverse complement strand
GTGCTCTATACAAATATTAAAAGCAAACGCATAGCCTGTATGTAAATTTTACATATGTACACAGTAAAAAATTAAACTACTTTTAATCGCTATTGAAATAAAACCTTTTGGTATTATTTTAAGACTCTAAAAAATTTTGGAAATTAAATTGTTCCAAATGGTCTTAAAATAATACCAAAATAATACTCTCTCTCCTAATTAAACCGAACATGGTATTAATTTAATACTTTTCGGCGTTGTTATATATGTATAAACACCAAATTGGTATTAAAGTTAGACTTTTCCTTTTACTGTGTACATTAGAGCATATCACCAAAAAAAGTCGGCCGTACCTCCCCTCATATGAAGTGTTTTTGAAAAACATTTAAAATAAAATTATTTTTTCCTGGCAACCCTAAATGTCGCCCAATCGCATTTTTCTTCATATCTTCGGCATTTATTGAGGGATTTTAAAGTGTGATACACCAATTTTTTTGTCTCAAGGAGTCGGGTTTTCCTAAAAAAAAAAAAAGCTCTATGAGCCCATGCGTTTCGTTGTGGTACTTACCCACCATATCTTAGTTTCTACCGCCCTAATTTAACGACCTAATGTTAGTACATTAGGGTGGTAGCAACTGAGATATGGTGGGTAGGTACCACAACGGAGCGCCTGAGATCAATGAGCTTTTTTTAGGAAAAACCCACTCCTTGAGATAAAGAAATTGGTGTATCACACTTTAAAATCCAACAATAAATGCCGAAGATATGCAGAAAAATGCAATTGGGTTGGCAAAAAAAATAAAAAAATTTTTAAATGTTTTCAAAAACACTTCATATGAGCCGACTTTTTTTTGCATGTAAGGCGAGACGCTCTAGTGTACATATATGTATGTACACTAATATCTGGGAAACTTCGCAAAAAATGCAACAATAAAACTAAATACGTACATTTTACAGATTTATTAATAAAATAAACTATATTACTTAAGGTAGTTATACAAAAAAAAAAACGATGGAAACCGTTAAAAAATAGTCCAGTCAAAATAAACATTTGAAATAACAATAATTCCCACAAATTTTATTTTTTTTTTTTATTTTACTCGACTTTTGACCCCGAACAACTTTTTTAGCACAAATGGGATCGATGGCGACTTTTGCAGTGGCTCTGTGGGGTTTTTGTTAAACAAGATAAACTAAATTTACCGGACTATTATTTTTATGCTGATGTTATGAAAGAAGAAAAGGTGGCTCTAGCTCGAGAACTATAGGCTTTACAAAGCGATATCTCAGAACTTAGAGAAAAAATGCTTGGACCATCTTTGTAGAAAATTTCCAGGTCTACAACTTGGTCTCAGGTAGTTTTTCTAAAAAGCTTAAAATTTTGACCTTTGAACCTGAATAACTATTTTACTACACATGGGATCTCTACCAAAATTTGGCTGTGTGGGACTTATTGTTAGTTAACCAGTATTTTAATGTCGATTTTGACCGGACTAAAAGCTGCGAATATTGAAATACCGCAAGCACATGAAAAAATGGAAATGAAAATACAATTTAACTGTGTATGTATGTATAATAAATTCACTAATATCTACTATTTGTATTCATATATTAGTATATTATGAAGAAATGTAAAACTACCTAAATTAAAAATTTGGGAAGTTGAGTGAATAGTTTAATTTTGTCTAGCTATAAGGTGTAAATTATAAAAAATACCACAAAAGTAATTTAATTTAATTGCGAAGATGGAATAAAATGCCACCAAGTGAAATGTGAAAACCAAAAAAATATTCATTGTTGTTGTTGTTATTTATAAACTCACCAAAAAGTTTGTTGCGGTAAGTAGCATTCCTCTTTGGACTGAGGAGACGGAGGACGCAGTGTATCGACTATATGGAGCTAGGTGGAAAAAGGTCATGTGACAGATTGTTGAAAATACATATTTATGCACTGAACCAAAAAAGTTCATGTATCCAATGAAAAAGTACATAGATTTTAAGAATTGTTCGTTAAAACCTCTCCAAAGAACTTTTTCGTAGAAATTTAAGAACATTTCCTAGAATATAAGGGGTCGTGCATATATGACGTCACGCTCTTTGAGGGGGGGAGGGGTCTGCGATTTGTGACGAAATGTGACATTGGGGGAGGGGGGGAGTAGCACTTACGTGATGTCACGTTATTTTTTGCATGTTTTCTAGCGTGCAACGTCCATGAACGTTTTCAAATTTAGCACGTTTTCATTCTTTCGATTGGCAAATATTATTTAATAATTAATATAAACATTCTAAATATGTATCAGATTTTATGTCAAATAAATATTGAATTCATATTTATTAAGGGTGTGATGTGACATTCGAGGGGGAGGGGGGGTCTGGAGTTTGTGACTGGGTGTGACATGGGGGGAGGGGGGGTCAAAAACTACCAAAAATCGCGTGACGTCATATATGCACGACCCCTAAGTACTTTTTCGTAAAATATGTAAACAAATCCACAGAAAGCATGAATTTATTCATAAATTGTAAGAAAGTTTTCTTATATTCCATGATTTTTTTCTTATATTTTAAGAAAAGCCAGCGTGAACTTCTATGAAACTTTGTTCGTAAAAAACATGTACGTTTTTGGTTCAGTGTGTCAGAGGGAAATGCTTAGCGTATAGGCAAAATTGCTTATCATTTGCTTGTATACTTTGTGAGTACCGGTTTGTCAGGCCACGAAAGTAGATGCATATTAGCCGCATTCTTCTAAAAGATATCGCTCCAGCTTACGCTCAATTATCACGGGAACAGCCCGGTTCACTATAAGACTTCACAAACAGATGTCGGTGCGCAATCAATTTTAAGGTTGCAAGGGTTTTTGATCCTTAAAAAAATAAATATGCATTCTAGATAGTAATACGTAAAAAAAAATTAAAAAACGACACAACTCCTTAACATTTTAATGCGTTTAGTATGCAATCTAAAAAAAAAAAAACGACCCAATTTGAACACTGCGTTGAGCCATGCCAAAGAGAATATATCAACAAGAGCCACCACTCGTTATGAAAGCAACGAAAAAGATGGATGCCGTTTTCTTTCAGGGTTTCGGTAATTTCGATATAAATATGTTATTGTCTAATCAAAACAAAATGTGTAAAAGAAAATAGACGATAAATGAAATAACACAAGAGTCGAAACAAAAATTTACCAGCTGTCGAATTTACTAAACTGAGGAAAACAAAATTACCGAAACCCTGAAAGAAAACGGCATCAAAGAGAATATATCAACAAGAGCCGTCACTCGTTATAAATGCAAGGAAAAAGATGGATGCCGTTTTCTTTCAGGGTTTCGGTAATTTTGTTTTCCTCAGTTTTGTAAATTCGACAGCTGGTAAATTTTTGTTTCGACTCTTGTGTTATTTCATTTATCGTCTATTTTCTTTTACACATTTTGTTTTGATTAGACAATAACATATTTATATCGAAATTACCGAAACCCTGAAAGAAAACGGCATCCATCTTTTTCGTTGCTTTCATAACGAGTGGTGGCTCTTGTTGATATATTCTCTTTGACGGCATCCATCTTTTTCCTTGCATTTATAACGAGTGACGGCTCTTGTTGATATATTCTCTTTGGCCATGCAACATTATTCCTCGCCAGCGACATCTATTACTGAAAAATTTGGCTCATTAAAAGCAATTAAACGCAGCTACACCAAAAACCAATTCAACACAGCGTGAACCAGACTTCTATGCATAGTGTACCAATACAACTGTAAACTCTTCTGCATAGACGTCAAAATTCCAAAATGAGTTTAACACCTGTTCATCAGAGTTGTTTTTTTGGAAAAAGAGTATCATTTTGCGCTGAGTTGCATTCGATTTGGTATACAAAATTAGTAGTAGGTTGCATAAAAAAGTAGTTCGCTAAAACTTAGAAATTTGATTTTTTTTTAACATAAATAACAGCGAATTATATAAAATTATTAGTTAGAATAACTCTTTCGAGTCTGCTCACTATTTTCTATTAAACAAATAACAAACAACTGCTAATAATTAGCTTCAAACCCCAAAATTTGGTATTTGTTTCCTTTAGGGGTCAACTCCTAATAAATTAGCTAGAATTATGGAAGATAGCTCAAAATGCGGGTTTTGGCCTGAGGATCACGAATCTGGAAGCGCTTTTTAATTTTTTTTGAGTCTGTGGAAAGTTATGGTCAAAAAACCGAAAATTGACCCGGGTCCGGTACCAAAATTGGGACGGGTTCTCTTCAGAGAAGCAAAATATTAAAAAAGCGCTCCCGGATTCGTGATCCTGAGGCCAAACCCCGTATTTTGAGCTATCTTCCATAATTCTAGCTAATTTATTAGGAGTTGACCTCTAAAGGAAACAAATACCAAATTTTGGGGTTTGAAGCCTTCTTTGTGCTAAGATATGTACTTGATAGTAAATCTATCTAAAAACATCGTATATACATGTTTCCAAAAAAAACGTTTGTTTTCATTTTCTGTCTAATTTCTCATTTCGAAGATGCTTACCTCAAAATTTTTCTATAAAATAAATAAAATTTACTAGTTTTAAGTTTTTTTATTTTATGTTTTTTTTTTTTTTTTCTTTGATGTAAAGTATAATAAAAGTACAAACTGAAAGATTCGCTTAAAAGTTGCCCTACAAACTGGAGTGAAAAAGTTGTGCAACACATTTGTGCAAACAAGAACCCTGTTTCATTGATATTCTGTCCTGCACAAAACCCTGTTTTGCCGAGTGCAACGAAAACAACAATAGCAACCCAGATTTTCCCGTTAGAATTTGCCAATTTTTGACAGCGATTTGTAAGTCAACAACAATTTTTTGACGTCGATTTGTGCTGTCAAAAGAAGAGTTTACACTTGTACTGATACACTATGCTTCTATGTGGATTTATCTGGCTTAAGTTGTTATTGGGCGCGTTTCGAATGCACAATAGTTGTAAACTGTTGGATCGGTTGATTAGTAGGGTAGCAGGGGGAGGTTTCGACAGGTTAAGTAAAAATTCATTTTTTTAGAAAAAATTACTTTTCCAATCCAAAATAGCTTAAATGCACACGAACGATGTACATATTTGGAACATATCTGCATTATCCTTTAACTATCCTCTCATTTGTTTCGGGCGTCAGGACCAAAAAAGTAAGTGTAAAAAAATGTGACGAAGCCTCCCTTAACGAGGGAGTCTTCGTCACTAAGGGATTTAATACCAAAAGGAGGATTCGACACTATTTTCAGCATATTTTCAACAAATCTCATATTCTGTCACTTAGATAAAAGAAACATATAGACGTTTCCTTGAATGGCCTTTTTATATTATTTCCTTGCGCAGTTTGAATTTCATTGTCTGTTTGGTGTACGAAAAGGGGTTGGTGTCGAAGCCTCCCACGCATTCATATTTCAGGAATTTTATCATAAAAGCAAACTTTTGTTTGCTGATTTCTTTTAGTGTAAGTGGATCTAAATCATTCATTTTTAATAATATATACAAAAAAAGATCTAGAAACACAGAGTAAAATTCAAGCAAATTAAGCCTGTTAAATCTCCTAAAAAACTACATCGATGTCCTCAAAAAGCGGAAATAAAAATAAAATAAAAATATTTTCTCTTGAAATTCACCTTGAACGGAATCGTTTATATCACTGAGTTCCAGGTAAATTGGTTAATATTTCCTCCAAAAATCAGCGCGATTGATGAAAGGGTTGAATCGGTTTGGTGATCGAAATTGTGCTTTCGAAACGATACGTTGCGCATACGTTGAGTCAAATGTCAGATAGCATCAACAAAAAAATAAAAAATAATTTTGTGAAAGCGTCTGAAAGCGTGTGAAGTGTCTCCATCACTGTTTTTATTCATTAATAATAAATAAATAAATGGAAATTTGCAAAAAAAAAAGCGCCGAAGATTTTATTTACATAACCTAGCTATCGAACTGTCAAACAATCGATAAATACGTTGAGTGAAGGTAGCGAAAAAATTTTATGATTAGCATTTTGACGTAAAATTCAAACTGTCTGATGGATCAGAACTACTCAACTGTGCGTTTCCAAAGTAATCACTGATTACTTATCGAAACAGTTGCGCTTCGAAACGCGCCCATTGTTGCATTTGCATGTAATTTTTTGTATCTATCTCCGGTTCACTACCAGAAGAATGCGGCTATTGTGGAGAATTTTATCTAGTCTCTGAGTAAATAATCACCTTGCAGCGCACGAACTCGTAGTTTTTTAATTTTCCATTGTAAGGCTTATATCGACGTGCAGGTGATTTTTTCTTAATTTACATTGAAACGGCTAATTTCTTCGAAAAATACGTTTTAACCTTTTTTGTTAAGAAGAACGTTCCTCACATTTCACTTAACGAGTTTTGCTCTATCTTTGTTGGGTAAAAAGTTATTAGCAACAAACTGGGGAAATATTTTTTGTTTTTTTCTCCTGGATTTTCCATTAGGGGAGTTTTCAAGAGAGTCTGCAACCCGGTTAGTGGCTTTAATTGAGGTATTTTACACGGCTAGCTGTCAAATTAATCGCCGATCAGCGCTATCCAGCATTATGAAAGCTGCGCTTAATACATAGCTTAACTTACTGAAAATGTGCCCATATATATTTTTTTGTTGTAAAACATGTAAGCTTCGTTGTTTTTTACAAAGATGCTTTAAGAGATTTTCTGAAAAATTATCTGTTGCAGTGTACCTAAATTAAAAAAAACCCCTGTATCGAAAATTGAGTTGTAAGCTAAATTTAGGCCTCTTAACAATATGTAAACCGAATTATCTGCGCTGTAATCGTAGGTACGTTGGCAATTTTTTTTGTACGAATTGGTCAATTTTTGGACAAAGCCCATGCTAAAAATTAAGCACCCTAATGTAAACAAAATCCAATTTTTCACAAAATTATCTGTACCTTCATCGTTGTGCCAATACACCTTAACTCTCTTCGATCGGGACCAAATTTTGTATGGGATATCTTTGGTAGTGATACTGACGATTCAAGTAGGGATTCTGTAAAAAAAAATTTAACGACCCCCGTAGTGTACACATAATGTAAAAAACATATTTAACACACTCCTGAATCGTCTCTTCGGTTATACTAAAATCTACTAAATTTTTTCATACACTTAAGCACCACCCTAATACTCACACACTTTCAAATTTTTAGTTGTGGAAGCTCAAAGCTTTTGCATAAACCATGGTAAAGGTATGATCCCAGTACGCATGATTCCAACTTTATTTTCGATGTTGGAGAAATGTCTTCAATTTCAACTTGATTTCCAACATTTTTTCAAGGGTGGATATAAGTTGGAAAACCATTTGAGCTCCACTTGAAAGTCTTTCTTCAATTTTTACATATGGCAATACCTACTCGTATTCTCTCTCATATCTGAGATCAAAAATTAAAGAAAGCACGTGCGCAAACGTAAAATTCCAAGCATTTTCTATCAAAAACATTAAAAAGTGGTCAATAAATAAAAAGATATTAATATTTGTGTTATATTATATAATTTATTGTAAATAAACACCCCTGCAAAAATCAAGAGTACTCTATTTCCTATCCAAAGAGTACTCCAAATGTAATTCTTTTTATATAAAAATTGTTCCAATTAACATTGAGATGTCCTAGGACTGGACCATCTACTCCAACCTACAGTCAGAGTACTTTGCAGTGTAGTCCAATGTTGTTACTCCTTGGAGTAGGTATATACTTTCAGAGCGATAGTGTCGTGATTTTCGTCGATTTGGCACGTGCAATGATCGGCTTTCAAAAAGCTGAAGGTGGTCCGATGAGTTATACAAAGGATTGCTTTTGGAGTACTCCAATGTCAAAGAATTGGAACACATAATCCAACGATTTTTGCAGGGACGCCATTTATTCCCAATCATATTAAGCCTCCGCGCAACCACCCAGCAATGCTTGAGGTTACCATAGAAACCGGTGGCAATCGGCTCACACGTACTTGTTGTCGGCTTTTCGTTGATGAAAATCAAAAATTTTAGATTTTTTCGATTGACAGCTGGTCTATTTAGGTTAGGTTAGGTTTAAGTGGCTACCGTAGAGGCACACCTAGGCCAGTAGTAAAAGGCCCGTTGTGATACCACCAACACTAGGAAAGTCAGTTCCGGGACCCTGCCATATGGAAAATCCCGGTATTAACGGAATTCTCCACATAGCAGAATCCCGGGACTGACTTTCCTATACCGACACCGTTACTCCTCCTCGAACCATTTAGATGACTTGATGAAGGCCATCAGGTCCTTTATGTCCAGCTCCGTGACCTGGCGTAGGCTAACCAGGAAGGGAACTCCCAAAAAGCGCATTCTCGCGCCACTTAAAGCCGGGCAGTTGCAGATGAGGTGCTCCACCGTTTCCTCCTCCTCATCATCCTTACAACTCCTACAGCATCGTCGGTAGGGCACACCAAGTCTTTCTGCGTGCCTACCAATGAGGCAGTGCCCAGTCAATACGCCTATTAATATGGAGATTTCTCTTCTCCTTAGGGCATAAATTTGTCTTGATCTTTTATGATCCTATTTCGGCCAGGTTTCTTTGGATATCCGGCATCCTGGAGATTGCAGCCATCTTTCATTGGCTTGGCGGAGTGTGTACTCCTTCAGCATAAGCTTGCATGTGGCAAACGGCATACCTAAGCGCTCTTTATCCCGAAGAACCTGCTTGGTCGTGCCCTGCCTCGCAAGTTCGTCTGCCCTACAATTTCCCTCAATGTCCCTATGCCCCGGGACCCATGTGAGGTTCACGCGATTCTGTTGGGCCATCTCTTGTAGAGATCGACGACAGCTGAGCGTCAGTTCAGAGTTGAACGAATAAGAGCCAAGGGATTTGATGGCCGCCTGGCTGTCGCTGAATATAAAAATGTCGTGTCCGATAGTGTGTTGGCCTATCCAAGCCGCGGCGTCCATGATTGCTGAAACTTCAGCCTGGAAGACACTGCAGTGATCAGGTAGTCTGAAGGAGAGCTCAAGGTTCAGATCCTTTGAATAAACCCCTCCTCCAACTCTGCCGTCTAACTTCGAGCCATCAGTATAAATGGAAGTGCCGCCATCAGGGGCGGGACTCCGATCCGTGCTCTCCCATTCTTCCCTGCTGGGAATGTTGATTTTAAAACAGCTATCTCCGACTGTTGTGGTCGCACAACGATCCGTGCTCAGCGGAAGAAAGCTATAGGATCCCAAAATACAGGCGTGTCCAGTAGTGCTTGCGCCCCAGCCGGACGTTTCCCTTAGACGCAGAGCCGATGCTGCTGCTACCCGGTGCCCTTCCAGATCGAGTGGCAAAATGCCAAGAATGGCCTGGAGTGCTTCATTGGGCGTTGTTCTCAACGCACCGCTTATACAGATCATGCAAGATCTGTGTACTTTACCTAGCAGATTAAGGTTTGTTGCCTTGCTCAGCGCAGGCCACCATACCACAACTCCATAGAGCATGATTGGTAGAATGATTGCAGTATAGATCCATTTGCATATTTTGGGGCTGAGCCCCCATTTCTTTCCAATGGCTCTTTTGCACGTGTAGAGTGCAATACACGCTTTCTTCTGGCGCTGAAGAACATTCTCCTTCCAGGTTAGTTTCCTATCCAGAACTGTGCCTAAGAACTTGGCTTTGTCAGCCAGGTTCAGGTGCACGTCATTCAGTTTTGGTAGTGTTAGCGGTGGTATCTTATAGCGGTTGGTGAAAAGAACCAGTTCTACTTTTCCCGGGTTGATGCTCAGTCCGCAGCGCGAGCACCATGAGGAAACCTCTCGCAGTGCTACTTGCATCAAGTCGCACAGGGTTTGTGGGAATTTGCCCCTATATACTATAGCTAAGCCGTCTGCATATGCCACTACCTTCCCGCCCCCCCAGCTTGTGTCTCGCAGCATCGAGTTGACAGTGAGGTTCCATAGAAGCGGGGAGAGAACACCACCCTGAGGCGTTCCCCTTGTGGCATAGCGTGATAAGTCAACCGAGCCCAGTGATGAAACTATTCGTCTACCCCTTAGCAGTTGATCAATAAGTCCAATAAGAGACCTGCTTATGCCCAGACTTGTTAAAGCGGTGTTTATAGCATCAGGGCTTATGTTGTTGAAGGCTCCTTCAATATCTAAAAAGGCCGCAAGACAGTACTCCTTCTCATACAGCGATTTTTCAATAACAGAAACTAGGCTGTGAAGCGCAGTTTCTGTAGATTTCCCTTTGGTGTATGCATGCTGATAGCTACAGATCAGGTTGCTATCAATAGTAGAGGAGAGGTAGTCATTTATTATCCTCTCGAAGGTTTTGAGCACAAAGGATGAGAGACTGATCGGCCTGTAGTCCTTCGGCTCGTAATGAGACGCCTTCCCCGCCTTAGGAATAAACACTACCGTGGCACTTCTCCAGGAGCACGGAATGTAGCTAAGAGCCAGGCAGGCTGTATAGAGAAATACCAGCCATTTGGCTGATGTCTCCAGCGTGTTTATGAGTTGTGCGGGAATAATCCCGTCTGGCCCGGCAGCCTTGAACGGTTCGAAGCTCTTAACCGCCCACCTAACCTTTTCCTCCGTGATGGGTATGTATACAGCCAGGTTTGTTGTAGGTGCTACGGGTTCCTCATGCAAGTTCCCTGGGAAGTGCGTATTCAAGAGCAGCTCTAGGGTTTCCCTCTCCGTGCTAGTCCAGGATCCGTCAGGTTTGCGCAAATAGGTTGTGGCTGTTTGAGTTTTTGAGAGCACTCGTCTAAGTCTCGCTGTATCGTCGACATTTTCGACCCCAGTGCAGAAATTTCTCCACGATACTCTCTTCGCCTGCCTCAGAGCTTTTTTGTAGGCCCTGAGTTTAACTTTATATTCGAGCCATTGAGTCTCCGTGCCAAGGCTCTTGGCCTTATTAAATTGTGTCCTACATGATTTTCGGAGCGAGTCCAGGTCGTAGGACCACCAATGCGGCCTATGTTTACCGCGTGGTTTTGGCACTGGGCAAGCCTGCTCTAAGGCATTCGAGAGCGCCGTTGTAAAGGTCTTTACCAGATCCTCCAACTCCCCTACTGATGAGGGGACTTGTGGGGGCAGTGCTGGTAAGTCCCTAGATAGTATTTCATTGTGTAGCTGCCAGTTAGTGTTACGTGGGTTGCGTTTCATAACCGGCTGCTCAACAGAAAAGTCTAGAACTATTTCTACGTACCGGTGGTCGGAGAATGAGTGCTCATCGAGAACACGCCATTTTCTGACCCACTCATAAGCGAGTTCGCTGCAAATAGTGAGATCTATGACCTTCCTACTAACTAATGGCGGCGATATACCAACGGGTTATCATAACCTCTAACGAGATTTTTAGCTGAGCTTCTCTTTCCAACTTGTGGTGTGTTGCTGTTTGAGTTTTCCTACAAGTTGGCGGGACCTACAGTTTTTTGCCGACTCCGAACGGCACATGCAAAGCAAATGAATTTTTCCTGAGAAGCTTCTCATGGCAGAAATACACCCGGAGAGTTTGCCAAACTACTGCCGAGGGGCGACCCCGTTTAGAAAAATTCTTTTTCTAAATAATTTTTGATGTTACTTTTGCCGGGCATCGAACCGCCACGACTTGGTGTAGAAGGCCGAACACTTAACCGCTACACCATCCTGAGAATTCAGCAGGGATGGCAGGAATCCATGCTCTTGCCCTTGGCCGAGCCGGGATGCCCTTCCAGTCGACAACTTCGATTCTTGCACCTTGGTAGATCTACCCAGTCTTGCAGCTGCTGCCTTGTACAGTCCAACAATTTTTGCATCCTCGCAAGCGAATACCTTGATTCGGCCCTGGTGCTATCCCACATCAGAACCCATTGGCGTGGCACCCGGATGGATGGCCCAGCTTTCGTTACCTCGGTCAATGACGCCTATGAGGATCCTGTCCTTGGTCACTTCAGCAAAGCTGAGTTTACCCACTACGGGGGTGTTCTGCTGCCGCTTCGGGTGAGGTTTTAAATTCACGTCCGATCTCTGGCGTTTGAAGGGATTTCCATTAACCTTCTTTGGCGCATAATTGCTTTGGAAGTTCGGTAAGAGAGCTTCAGCCATCTCCACCGTCTTTCTGGCATTCGGCGTTAGCGTCTCTTGTGAAATACCCTCGTATTTCTTCAGGATCCTTGCGGCCGCTCTTTTGTCCAAGTACTCAGAGCGACTGGGAGATGTCTTTTGTGATGAATTTCGACCCGTAGTAGCCATCGCCTTCGTTCCCTTATTTGGATCTCTGGGGCCATGTCGTGAGACTGCCACAGACGTTAAAGACTTGGTTTCGGTACCGGCACTTACTGGAGGTTTAGCATCAACCGTTGTTGGCTTCACTGTGTTTGTACCGGTACTTACCTTGGAGATTGCCCCCTTATTATCCAGAGCTAATCGACCCGTAGTTGCCATCGCTGTCGATCTCTCGGCTGATAATGAAATGGAGTTTGTCCTCCGACGTTGCGTTCTCGCTTGTTCCAGCATTTTCCTCCTCTGCTGTGCAGTATACATGGTTGTATCTTTAGTTTTAGGGTTTTTATTACTATTTTTTTATCTTGTTCGTACGACCCCTCGCCGGGCGAAGGCCAGCTTAGGGTCAAGGGAAGAGTAAGGGGAATGTGTCGTCCGCCGCGGCAGAGCCCCATACCGCGGTAAGGCCATAGTTACTCTCCGAGGCGTCTCGGTATCAGAGAGGCTGCGTTCGATTACAGCCATGATTTGCCTCCCGGCTGCAAACGTCCAATGGGCACGTGGTCGCATAACACCCTGGATTGAGAGGGCGAAGATCTTAGTCGTCGCGCCACAAGGGCAGCGTAGCCCTGTGGCTATCGACTTAAGCCCTCGTACCGCGGCAAGGTGTCCACCCTTCACGAGGAAACTGGTATGATGAGATACTTATAGAGCGTGATCTTTGTTTGTCGAGAGAGGACTTTACTTCTCAATTGCCTACTTAGCCCAAAGTAACACTTGTTGATAAGAGTGATTCTCCGTTGGATTTCTACACTGATATTATTTTCGGTGTTAATGCTGGTTCCCAAATAGACGAAGTCCCTCACCGTTTCAAATTTGTAGCTATCAAGGGTGACTTGGCTGCCAAGGCGCAGGTGCGCCGATTCTTTCTTTGATGAAAGCAAATACTTCGTCTTGTCCTCGTTGACCGCAAAACCCACTTTTTTCGCGTCCTTGTCCAGTCCAGATAATGCAGCGCTTACGGCGCGGTTGTTAAGGCCAATGATATCAATATCATCGGCATACGCCATCAATTGCACGCTCGTTTGTTTTCAAATGGCTCAGAGAGGTCCTTCCTGATTCTGACGGAGCTGTTGGTATTGCTCAACGTCATTTGGCAAAGCCGTATAAGCTTTGCAGGGAAGTCAAATTCAGACATGGCGGCATACAGGCAACTCCTTTTTGCGCTGTCAAAAGCGGCTTTAAAATCGACAAAGAGATGGTGTGTGTTGATTCTTTTATCATGGGTCTTCTCCAGGATTTGGCGTATCGTGAAAATCTGGTCGATGGTGAACTTACCAGATCTAAAGCCACACTGATAAGGTCCAATCAGTTTGTCTACGATGGGCTTCAGTCATTCACACAATACGCTAGAAAGAACCTTATTTGCGATATTAAAAGACTGATTCCGCGGTAGTTGTGGATTGGGCAGATCACACTTAAATTCCAATCCGGAGGCATGCACTCGTCTTACCATATTCTTCATAATAGCTGATGCATGCTTTTTACCAGCTCTTCGCCTCCGTGTTTGAACAGCTCGGCGGGTAGTCCGTCTTCAGGCGCTTTGTTGTTTTTGAGCCGGGATATAGCTATCCTCACTTCATCATAGTCAGGTGGTGGGACGATTTTCCATCGTCAGGGATTGGGGTATCGGGTTCGACGTCTCCCTCGCAATTTAGCAGTGAGGAGAAGTGATCCCTCCATAATTTAAGTACACTCTGTACGCCGGTTACCAGGTCACCATTATTGTCCTTACAAGAACCCGGCCTTAAAACCTTCCGTCATCCGCCGGATCTTTTCATAGAATTTTTGGCTGTCATTCCTGTCAGCCAGCATCTCAAGCTCCTCACACTCACGCCTTTCTGCCTCACGTTTCTTTTTTTCTGAAAGGGCGTCTCTCTTCCTTCTTCGCCTCACGATATCGTTGCCATACACTGCGGGTTGCGCCCGTTCGCAACGTCTCCCTGTAGGCAGTGTCCTTTTTATCCGATGCAGTGTTACATTCCTCATCGTACCAATTGTTCTATCGGGCTCGCTGGAACCCTATAGTGTCCTCAGCGCATGCTATATTTGACTGTTTCATTTGTAATATCAATTCTTCCTTTGTGGGGAAAAATATATGGAGGTGGAGCTATTAAAAAAAACTTTTGTATTAAATTAATTATTTGTTATTATAATTTTGATGTTACTCATAAATTAAATTGATGTTGTAGGGTTGGAGTTGTTCGACACTCTTTCGTTATTTCGGGTTCGTTATTTTATTTTTCATTCAATTCGCCAAAAAGTTGGAATTTATATAAAACTAAACTTAAACTACAAACGCAAAACCGTTTAGCGATCGTTGGAAATTGTCAACTCTTTTGCAGCGGGCAACTATCGCTGTCCACACTACAACGCAGTTGACTTGTACTTTGTATTTTTTTAAATAAATTTTTTGATGGATTTTTCATTAGAGAAGACACTTGTAAAATTAAAGGCTAAGAACAGAGTTGTTAAGTAATTAATTCAGCCCATGCAATTTTGGACTGCAGCCTTTCATTCACTTGCCTTTTGGTTATTCCGGACTAATTATTCCGTTTTGCATTCCTCTGGAATGAAAAAAATTTAAAAGCATTCCGTATGCCAATGAAAACGTATTTTTGGAGTCGTTCCTTAAAATAAAAGACCAATTTTAATATTCAAATTTACATAGAAAGGTCTTTTATTAATAATAAAATTGGTGATTTTAAAGGAATATGCAGCTTTTTTCAAAGGCAGGAGTTACCAGTATGATATACTGTTAGTGTAGCAAAACCTGCGTACTTAGAAATTTGGCAAGTTTGATTAGCTCCCCTCACATGAAAATGATCAAGAGCAGAATATCTAATCTATTTCCACCACTATTACTGTTACCGCAGCTCTTTTTGCACTATTTTGTAACTAAATTGCTGGTACTTCGGGCTAACTTCAACGTTCCCAGATAATCACTTAATAAGATTTCAATAAAATTGTATACTTTCGAAGATACATATGTACATACATAAACGTCAGGGAACAGAATAAAGTATGCCTTCGATTTTACTGGATAATTAAAAGCACAATTGTACAAGAAACACCTATGTATATTTAATACGTAGCATACAAAGGAATTCAAAGGAATGCAGAGTGCATTCCCCATTCGGAATGCATTCCATGGAATAAAAAGTAGGAATGAAAAAGAGGAATAATTATTCCGGAATTACAAAAATGAATGAAAGGCTGCATTCCGAAACCCTACAATCCATGGAATAATTATTCCGAGATGAATGCATTCTTCAACAACTCTGGCTAAGAACTACTCTTTTTCGTTAGTAACTGCTTCGAGCTGGAAAATATTCTACCTGCTAGTAGACAAACAAATTTAAAAATATCCCTTACCCTTTCTTTGAACCGATCTACTTGAATCATGTAGCTATTAACATTTTTTATAACATAAAGTGTGAAATGTCTACTTTAGCTGTCAACTGCTAATAAATTACCTAAAATTATGGGAGGGGGTTCAAAAGACGGAGTTTGGCGTCAGGATCACGAATCCGGAAGCGCTTTCTTAATATTTTGCTTCTCTGAGGAGATATTTGCAATCCAAGTTTCAAGTTTTCATGTGGTTGTTGTATTTACATTAGACTGCGCCTAAAAACGTCCAAAAAAGTGCGTACCACGGCACGGTTCAGGCAACACCCCGGACTTGGGATGGCGTAGCCCAGGTTATTTTTTTAGTAGCGCGGCCGAAGGCCGCCAGCTCATTATGTTCTGCACATAAATACCATGGATTCCGCCCCAATTTTGGTATCGAACCCGGGTCGATTTTCGGTTTTTTGACCATAACTTTTCACTGAAACCAAAAATTAAAAAATAGCTACCGGATTCGTGATCCTGAGGCCAAACCCCGTCTTTCGAGCCCCCTTAATTTAGCTAATTTATTAGCAGTTGACAGCTAAAGTAGACAATTACCGCTTATTTCGATAAATTCGATAGAAATTATCAAAATTTGACCTAATGAAAACCTGACTTAAGAAGTTTTCAACCATTATTTTTCACCTTATTTTATAAATTAAGAGAACTGTTAACCATTTATTTACTACTAACGAACGAATTTACGCAGCTACAAAATTTAATGGTTTGGTAAATGAAAAATAATTGCATTTTACCTGTTCTGAAGAAACTTAAAATATCCAATTTAAATATCAAAAAATTCATTTACGAACATTTTACTGTTTTAGAGTTACAAAACCATGTGGGTTTGAGAAATTAGTAAATTTTCGCCCTCGAAAACCTTTGTAATGGCCACATTAATGAAACAATTTTGTTTGTTGTAGAGCGTTCAATTTCCTGCAAATACTGAGGTAAAAGCTGGATTTTTGGGTGAGATGATATATGGTATTTGCTTCCTATAGCTAATTTTTTTAGCAGCTGGGTGCTAAAAGAAACAAATACCAGATATTTTATTTATATTGAACCTTGCCACGAAAATGAAAAAGGGCGGAAAAGCGTGCCTTTCTCATTTACATGAAAAACTCATTTTGATTTTTGTTAGGCTTTTTTGACCATTGTAAGTTGATACGAAATAAAAACAAACTTTTATCTCATCGTTCCAACCCGACGTTTCGCTAGGCTCCCTAGCTTCCTCAGGGGTGATCTGTTTACTAAAAACAATAATAAAATTTATAAGTTACAAAAAGTGGTGGCAAAAACATACAGATATGAAAAACTATGCAATATGCACATAAATACATGACTAGTATCACAAGTTCAACACGTAAAAAAAAAAAAAACTAAACCAACATTTATCACACTTACAAGTTTTGTTTTTATAAAATTATTTTAAAACTAAATTATTATTAGTACCATCACTTATGGTATCATTGTCAAACTAAAAACTTCTAATATTGACTACAGGCATAACATGTACGCTGCTGCGATGTAATCGGTATCTTCCTTCATGTTTATTGTCTTTTCTCTTTTTTGTAAAATTCTTAGGCTTTCCAGTGTATATCTAGTTTTTACTTTTTTGTTTTTGTCAATTATTCTTGTGTTTACTCATGTTTCCTGTATGCCGTTCGAAAAAAACGATAAGGCCCACCTTCATGTACATCCTAAAAATAAATACTACATACATTCTTAAAGGTTTTATAAACTTATTTTATTTTTTATGACTAAGGGAGTTAGGGTTTATCATTATTATTTAAATTATCTTCGACCAAGCTGTACACCTAAAAATTGACTATAAAAATCGTCCTAGCATTTTTCTAAACTACTAGCTGACCCAGCAGACGTTGTATCTCCATCCCGATCCCTATCGCTATAGCGATATATGGGGTAAAATTCCACAAGCTGACCACCTAAAAATTCGATTTAAATGAAATTTCGTTAAAGTGATCTGCAATGTAAGAAAAAAGTATCACCAAAGGTCGCGTAAAAATATTGGATGGTTGCCGAGATATACGCGTTCGAATTCACTATTTTTTGTGTTTAAGCCTTTTTTCTTTAAAATAGAAGACATGTAGCTGACATGCTATTTAAGAAGGAACATGGAAACTATTTTTTAAAGTATTTTTTCCGTTCTTTTCGAATATAAATTAAAACAAGTAAGTCAATAAATAATAAAATAAACACATTGTCCCGCAATTTACTAGAAAAAATTTAGGTTAGCGTTCTTCTTCTTGCGATAAACATATTGGTAACTGGTTCGGTAACCTATTCCATTATAAATGTTAACCAAATGTTAGCTGGTTCGGTAACCTATTCAACTATAAATGTTAACCAAATGTGAACCGAAACATTGACTGCTTCATAACATAATGTTAGCTAGTCCTTAGCAGTTTCGGTAACCCTTTCAACAAATACTGTTAACAACATGGTTGCCAAAACATTGAGGACTTTTACAAATACTGTTAACTACTTTTAATTAAAACAATTGCCAGTTTTTGAAAGGGAATTTTTTTATAACAGGCAGTTTTGAAGAGTACAGGTATAGGTTAGGTTAGGTTCAAGTGGCTGCCGCAGAGGCACACTTAGGCCAGTTTTGAAAGGCCTGTTGTGATACCACCAACACAAGGAAAGTCAGTCCCGGGACCCAGCCATATGGAAAATCCCTGAGTTGTTGGGATTTTCCACATAGCAGAATCCCGGGACTGACACTCCTAAACCGACACCGTTACTCGTCCTCGAACCACTTAGATGACTTTATGAAGCCCATCAAGTCCTTTATGTCCATTTCCGCGATCTGGCTTAGGCTATCCAGGAACGGAACTCCCAAAAAGCGCGTTCTCGCGCCGCTTAAAGCCGGACAGTTGCAGATGAGGTGCTCCACTGTTTCCTCCTCCTCATCATCTTTGCAACTCCTGCAGCATCGTCGGTAGGGCACACCTAGCCTTTCTGCATGCCTACCAATGAGGCAGTGACCGGTTAATACCCCTATCAATATGCAGATTTCCCTCCTAGTTAGGGCATAAATGCGTCTAGACCTTTTAAGATCCCATTTTGGCCAGGTTTGTTTCGATATGCGACACCCTGGGGATTGCACCCATCTTTCGTTGGCTTGACGGAGTGTGTGCTCCTTCAGCATTAGTTTGCATGTGGCAAACGGCATACCTAAGCGCTCTTTATCCTGAAGAACCTGCTTGGTCGTGCCCTGCCTGGCAAGCTCGTCTGCCTTACAGTTTCCCTCAATGTCCCTATGTCCCGGGACCCATATGAGGTTTACGCGGTTCTGTTGGGCCATCTCCTGAAGAGATCGACGACAGCTGAGCGTCAGTTCAGAGTTGAACGTGTATGAGCCAAGGGATTTGATTGCCGCTTGGCTATCGCTGAAAATAGCGATATCTTCTCCGATAACACGTTTGCTTAACCAGGCCGCGGCGTCCAGGATTGCCGAGACTTCCGCCTGGAAGACGCTACAATGATCAGGTAGTCTGAAGGAGAGCTCAAGGTCCAAATCCCTTGAACAAACTCCTCCTCCAACTCTGCCGTCCAACTTCGAGCCGTCGGTGTATATGGAAGTGCCACCATTTGTTTCGGGACACCAATCCGTCCTCTCCCAGTCTTCTCTGCTGGGAATGTTTATTTTGAAACAGCTATCCCCGACTGTAGTAGTCGCACAACGATCTGTGCTTAGAGGGAGAAAGCTGTAAGATTCCAGAATACAGGAGTGTCCAATAGTACCCGCAGCCCAACTGGAGGTTTCTCTTAGGCGCAGAGCTGATGCCGCCGCTGACCGAAACCCTTCCAGATCAAGTGGCAAAATGCCCAGAATGACCTGGAGGGCTTCGTTGGGCGTTGTCCTTAGCGCACCGCTTATACAGATCATATTGGATCTATGGACTTTCCGCAACAGATTCAGGTATGTTGCCTTGCTCAGCGCAGGCCACCATACGACGACTCCATAAAGCATGATTGGGCGAATGATGGCCGTGTAGATCCAACTGCATACTGTAGGGCTGAGCCCCCATTTTTTGCCAATGGCTCTTTTGCATGTGTAAAGAGCGATGCAAGCTTTCTTCTGGCGCTGAAGAACATTCTCCTTCCAATTCAATTTCCTGTCCAGAACTATGCCTAGAAACTTGGCCTTATCCGACAAACCCAGGCGCGTGCCATCTAGTTCTGGTAGGCTTAGTGGCGGTATTTTGTACCGGTTGGTGAAGAGGACAAGTTCCACCTTCCCTGGGTTGATACTAAGTCCGCAGCGAGAGGACCACGTCGAAACTTCTCGCAGTGATACTTGCATCAGGTCACACAGAGTTTGTGGGAACTTGCCTCTGAATGCAATAGCTAAATCGTCTGCGTATGCCACTATCTTCCCGCCTCCCCAGCTTGTGTCACGTAGCAACGAGTTGACTGTGAGGTTCCATAAAAGCGGGGAAAGAACACCACCCTGGGGTGTTCCCCTTGTGACATAACGTGATAACTCAACCGTACCAAGTGAAGAAGCTATTTTCCTTCCCCTTAAAAGTTGGGCAATTAAATCAGTTAGAGGTCTATCTACGCCCAGATTAGTTAGAGCGGAGTTGATAGCCTCCGGGCTTATATTGTTGAAAGCCCCCTCAATGTCTAGGAGGGCCACGAGACAGTAGTCCTTTTCACACAGCGATTTCTCAATGACAGACACTAGGCTGTGCAGAGCGGTTTCTGTTGATTTACCCTTGGTGTATGCATGCTGATAGCTAGAGATAAGGTTGCTATCAATAGTCGTTAAGAGGTAGTCGCTTAGTATCCTCTCAAAGGTTTTTAGTACAAAGGACGAGAGACTGATCGGTCTGTAGTCTTTTGGCTCGTAGTGGGATGCCTTCCCAGCCTTAGGGATAAACACTACCGTGGCGCTTCTCCAGGAGCCCGGAATGTGGTTGAGAGCCAGGCAGGCTGTGAAGAGAAATACCAGCCATTTAGCTGATGTCTCCAACGTGTTTATAAGTTGCGCGGGGATAATCCCGTCCGGCCCGGCAGCCTTATACGGTTCAAAGCTCTTAACTGCCCACCTTACTCTTTCCTCACTTTGTTGCAGGTGCTAGTGGTGCATCATGCAGATTCCCCGGAAAATGTGTATTCAAGAGCAGCTCAAGGGTTTCCTCTTCCGTGCTGGTCCAGGATCCGTAAGGTTTTCGCAGATAGCTGATGGTTGTTTGACTTTTCGAGAGGACTCGTCTAAGTCTCGCTGTGTCGTCGACCTTTTCGACGCCAGTGCAGAAATTTCTCCACAAGGTTCTCTTCGCCTGTCTCAGAGCATTTTTGTAGGCCCTTAGTTTAGCTTTATATTCGTGCCAATGAGGCTCACAGCCGAAGCTCTTGGCCTTGTTAAATTGTTTCCGGCATGATATTCGGAGCGAGTCCAAATCGTAGGACCACCAATGTGGCCTGTGTTTACCGCGTGGTTTTGGCACTGGACAAGCCTGTCCTAGAGCATTTGAGAGCGCCGATGTAAATGTAGTAACAAGATCCTCCAGCTCCTCTACTGATGAGGGGGCTTGTGAGGGCAGTACTGGTAGGTCTCTGTCTAATATTTCATTGTGTAACTGCCAATCAGTGTTACGTGGATTGCGCTTCATGATTGGTTGTTCTACAATAAAGTCTAAAACCATTTCTATGTAACGGTGGTCGGAGAAAGAATGTTCTTCCAGAACCCGCCATTTTCTGACCCACTCATAAGGGGTCGTGCATATATGACGTCACGCTCTTTGAGGGGGGGAGGGGTCTGCGATTTGTGACGAAATGTGACATGGGGGGAGGGGGGGGAGTAGCACTTACGTGATGTCACGTTATTTTTTGCATGTTTTCTAGCGTGCAACGTCCATGAACGTTTTCAAATTTAGGACGTTTTCATTCTTTCGATTGGCAAATATTATTTAATAATTAATATAAACATTCTAAATATGTATCAGATTTTATGTCAAATAAATATTGAATTTATATTTATTAAGGGTGTGATGTGACATTCGAGGGGGAGGGGGGGGTCTGGCGTTTGTGACTGGGTGTGACATGGGGGGAGGGGGGGTCAAAAACTACCAAAAATCGCGTGACGTCATATATGCACGACCCCTAAGCGCCTTCACTACAGATAGTGAGGTCTATGACCTCCCTGCGGGTCTTAGTGATAAAAGTAGGCTCATTACCCACGTTGCAAATCACCAGGTTGGTTGTTAAGAGGTAATCAAACAGAGACTCGCCCCTGGCATTGATGTCGGAGCTCCCCCATTGGACATGGTGAGCATTAGCGTCCGCTCCAATAATAAGATTACCCGTGCATAAATTTGACACCAGGTCTTTCACCTCCGTTTGTGGTGGGGGTTCTTCGGCGTCGTAGGGCATATAGACCGAAGCCACCGTGAGGCGGGTGCTGTCGCCCGTTAGACTGATAGCGGTAATATCCCCACTGGTGTAGTTAGGTAGGAGAAAGGAGTTCAACTCAGACTTGACCAGAATACACGTTCTGACTTTGCTCTCCTCGCTGGCTCGAATGAGCTTGAAGCCCTTAGTCCCCAATCCGCAGATTCTCGAGCTATTGACCCAGGGTTCTTGGATGAGGACCACATCCACGTCGCCTTTAGAAAGACGACTACTTAAAGCAGCCGAAGCTACTTTAGATTTGTGCAGATTAATCTGAAGCACCACCAACATGAGAGCGCACAGACTTCCCTGCCGTCCCCATATCGTCGAGGTTTGCCCCATCCCGGAGGTTGCCTATCAACGACGAGTTGTTCCGATTAACTGCCCGATATGGCGTTGCAGGAGTCTTGCTGTCTGTAGCGTTAGATGTTAATCGCTCAGCGTTGGCTGCTACTACCGTGACGTTGAGGGCTTCCTCGTCCTGTAGGCTGTCCTCCATCTCCGAGTTGTTCACAGCACTATCGCCAAGGGACGTGGCGGATAACATGCTTTCCGCATCGGAATCCTCCGCTTCCTCTTCTGGTAATTCGTTTTCCGGTTCCCCCGGAGCAGCCGAGAAGGCAGCGCGCTGAGCATCACCACGATATACGTGGATAACGATCTGGCCTACGCTGTAGTGTACTAGGCCATTGCACCTTTTGAGGGGCTCGATTGACTCTTTATTCATGGTGAACACCACCTGTCTGTCGGGCCCTACCGCATCCCCGACCAGATTGACACTCCAGTCATGCGTTGGCAGGGACGGATTCATTAGCCGTAGCATCCCGAGAATTCTCTCGGGTTCGTCAGGGATGGCCGGAATGCACGCCCTTGCCTTTGGACGAGCTGGAATGTCCTTCCAGTCGACGACCTCTATCTTTGCGCCCTTGTAGACTTCACCCAGCTTAGCAGCTGCTGCCTTGTACAGTGCTACGGTTTTTGCATCCTCGCATGCGAGTAATTTAATCTGACCCTGGTGCCAACCCGCATCCGTTACTCGCGCCGAACTACCCGGAAACTCTGGAGCAACATTGAGAAGAATGTTGCCGAGTTCATTTCGCACGTAACGCCACCGGTCCTTAGGGATGGCCAGACGGTCATTGCCTCGGTCAAGGATGCCTATAAGGATCCTGTCCTTGGTTACCTCAGCAAAGCTTAGTTTGCCCGCTCCAGGGGTATTCTGATGCCGCTTGGGAGGGGGATTTAACTCCAAGTCCGATCTCTGGCGCTTGAAAGGGTTAACTTTTAACCTCTTTGGCATGTACGAATTTTGGAAATCCGGTATCACAGCTTTCGCTAGCTCTACCGATTTACTGGAATTCGGCGACAGCGATTCCTGCGGTACCCCTTCATACCTCTTCAGGATCTTTGCAGCCAATCTTTTCTCGTGGTATGTGAAGCGGCGGGGTGATGTCTCCTGGGAGTGCGGACCCGTAGTTGCCATCGCGGTCGCTCTCTTTGCCGAAATCTCAGTTGCAGCTTCCTTCTCCTTCGAAACTCCGAGGCCAGACGTAAAGATACTGCCACAGACGTAAAGATACTGGTTTTCATATCAGCGGTTGATGGGAGTTTAGCATCCGCCGTTGTCCGCTTAGTTGCGTTGGAAACCGCACTGGTGCTAGCTCCCATCAAGTCAATCTTAGTCGATAGAGGGTTGGTTGACCGACTCGTAGTTGCCATCGCTGTCGATCCCCCCCTTGATTGTGGAACGGAGGTTGTCCTCCGGCGTTGTTGTTGCTTTCTCGCCTGTTCCTCCATAGCTCTCCTTTGCTGAGGAGTGAAATTTGGCGTTGTTTGTTTTTTAGTTTTATCGTTTTTATTTGGGTTATTTGAGTTCATCTTGTTCGTACGACCCGTCGCCGGACAAGGCCAGCTTATTGTCAAGGGAAGAGTAGGGGAAAACGTTTCGTCTGCCGCGGCAGAGCCCCGTACCGCGGTAAGGCCATGCTTACTCTCTGAGGCGACCCGGTATCAGAGAGGCTCCGTCCAAATACAGCCACGATTTGCCTCCCGGCTGTAAACGTCCAATGGGCACGGTTTCGCATAACACCCTGGATTGGGAGGGGACAGGTACAGGTATAGTTTATAGCAAATGGAAAATTTAATAAGTGCAAGGAAGAGGCAAAGTGCAGATATGGTTAAAATTTTCACACGGCATGATAACAATTAGCTACTTGGGTAACCGTATGAAAAATGAATGAAACCAACTATTTAACTTATGCTAGCCGGTATCCGGTTTGCAGGGTATATTCGACTTCATTAGTAACAATTTTTCAAAAGAAAAATCAGACAATGAATTCCGTCTTGGGTTATTGACTATGCCAGCAAATGCAAACAGCCTTTCGACGGGAGCTGATGAGGTAAGCGGGGTATTGAACGCTAGACACGCTTCCTTAAGTGCACCATATTTATTCCAAATTTCGGGACCTGGCATCGGGTCATTCAAATATGCGTGTAGATGATTGCTAACCACTTCTTTGAAACCATTTGACGCGTTTGGTAAAATTGGTGTTCTGGGAATTAACGCCTCCTCATCATCTTCTGGAACCTAAATAATAGTTATGTAGTTTGAAAAATCATAAAATATTGATAAAATTACCTTCATTGAAATCATAAAAAGAGCTTTCATAGTTGATCTAATCAAATCTAATCAAAACTAGTCGGAAAATCTAATCGATTTTTATACCCAGCATACTAGTACTAGTACAAGGGTATATTAATTTTGTTCACATAACGGTAGTTTGTAACGGCACAAAATAATCGAGATAGATATAGGGTTCCATATATGAAAGTTCTTAGTTTGAAAAGAGGATTTCATTCAGGCATGTCCGTCCGTCCGTCCGTCTGTGTACACGATAACTTGAGTAAAAATTGAGATATTTGCATGAAATTTTATATACAGGTTACTCTTTGGCCGAGGTTGCTATTGAAAATGGGCGAAATCGGGTGAATACCACGCCCCCTTTTTCGATATCGAAAATTTCGAAAATCACACAAATTGACATATCTCGGTAACTGAAATGGCTAAAATGATGTAATTTCATAGGTGAATCCAACCGGCCATCCTCTTATGATTTTTCCAAAAAATGTTTATACTGGGCGTGGCACCGCCCACTTTTAAGGGTGGAATTTTTGAAAATTTGACTGGTCGTAACTTTTAAACTGATCAAGATAGAACGATGAAATTTGGCACAAGGCATACTAGTGTCGTTGGGAGTATATGTGATGAAATTGGTTAAAATCGCCCTCCAACCATGCCCACTTTTGATATCGAAAACTTCGAAAATCACCTAAATTGACATAATTCGGTCACGGAAATGGCTAAAATGATATAATTTCACAGGTGAATCAACCTGGTCATCCTCTTATGATTTCTCCATAAATTTTTTATAGTGGGCGTAGAACCGCCCACTTTTAAGGGTGGATTTTTTGAAAATTTGACTGGTCTTAACTTTTAAACTGATTAAGATAGAACGATGAAATGTGACACTATGCATACTAGTATCGTTGGGAGGATAGCTGATGAAATTGGATAAAATCGCCCTCCAACCATGCCCACTTTCGATATCTAAAATCACATAAATTGAAATAATTCGGTAACGGAAATAAGGTAAATCCTCCTAGGGCGTAATGGTTGTTATCCCGTTATAAAAACTACCGCTGGGTATTGAATGTTCGGTTCACCCGAACTTAGACTTCCTTACTTGTTTTTTTATTAGTTTTGATTAGATATGCCAATCGTCACTAATCGTGGTTAGATTTTTGATTAATCTAATGAAAAAGTAATCGATTAGAATAGCCATCTAATCCTAACTAACCCTCCGACCGTAGGGACCTTTTCACACGGCCGTGAAGTTCAGAACTGTCACTCATCGGAGGGTTAAGCAATTAGGATTAAAAAAAAAGTTTATAATTATTTCCCAGCTACACAGAGCCAAAGGTACCTAATAAAATAGAACAAAAATTAAAAATTATAGGTTTTCTTCAAGAAGATGTGCTTGTTATTATTGTAGAGACAGTATTTTTAATGTTATTAGAAAGATTTTCTTTTTAATATTTTAAATGAAAAATAAAATGATATCGCCCTCACCGAAAATCAAACTTACAATTTTCGGAATGATAAACCCAGCTGTTAACCATCAGGCCATCGCTCACTTTTGATTGCTAGCGTCTAATGACTGATATGTGTATAGTTGTTAATGTTTTCAAACAAAAATTTCATAAATATAATTGAGAAGATTTATTTTTAACATTTCAAATTAGGAAAAAAAGAGAGAGAATCGAACTTATAATTTTTCGAATGCTAAACCCAGCTGCTAACCATCCGGCCATCATATACTAATAATTGTCAGCGTCTAACTACACCTTTGTCCTAAATGTAGAGTTTTTTTAATAAGAATTTCTTCTTAAAACCAAAGAGATTTCCCTATAGTTTTTTCTTCGTTTCCACCGTTGCGACTACCCCTTTACCCAAAAACTGATCATGAAGACAATCTTATTAATTTTATTAGGCATTTTTTGCTCTGTGTATGTTTAAAACCCCACTTATTGGGCTTCATCGGGAGATATTGTTTTAGACTGTGACGCCCGTTATATTTGATCATCTGTTCATCAATATTTTGGTACTCCTCCTGATCTATTTTGTTACATTTATCTTTAATTTTATCCAGCAATGGTCGTGTTTTATAGAGCTTGTCGTAATTAGGTGATCCAAGTTCCGGCTGCTGAGTATTATCATTTATGTGAAAAGATTCTTTGATTTTCTCAAAGCGTACTCTTGATAAAGAATCTGCAACAGCTGATAATCTGAAATTTTGAGTCCAAGCCATTCGTAAATTTGAAACTTGTATTACTCCTAAATAAAGAAGTATGCCAAAGAATCGTCTGACTTCGAATGGTAAACAGTTAAGAACCACTCCTTTCGTTTGCATCGAATAAAGATTTGTTTCGCTCCAAATCTTATTTATAATTTCATCATCGAGGAACTCATTGTAATATTTTATTGGATCTTTTACTTTTCAAGAAATTTTTTCCTTTATCTCAAACTATCCAGACCGATTTTGTCAAAACTTTGCGTAATGTTGTTTTTTGCACAGAGCCAAAAATGCCTAATAAAATTAATAAGATTGGCTTTATGAGCGGGTTTTGGGCTCAGGGGTAGTCGAAACAACGGAAAGGAAAAAAAAACTATACGCAAATCTATTTGGTTAAATAAGGAAATTATTATTGATATTATTAAGTGCAATTTCTTCTTATTTCTTTGCGATTTCTTTTTATATGTATTATCAATAAGAAAATCTTCTCAAGATTTCCTTAAAAATATGAAAAAAGCTGAAAGAGAAATAACTTATTATTTTAATGAGATGATCTTAGAGTTCCTAAAAAGAAGATTTGACTTATTAATGTTTTCAAAGGGAAATCTTGCAGGAGCTCAGACTTCCCTGCCATCGCGATTTGGCGTAGGGAGCCCTGCTATCGGAAGCAGCTTTAGAAATAATGCACTCAGGATTGGCTGCCACCGCCGTGCCGTCGAGGCGTTCCCCGTTCACAAGGGTGTCTTCTATCGCCGAGTTCTTCACGTTACCTTTGCAAAATGACGTGGCGGATAACATGCTTCTCACGTCGGGCTCCTCCGCTTCGTCTTCCGATTCCCCCGGAGCAGCCGGGATGGCAGCGCGCTGTGCACCGCCACGGTATACGTGGATAACGATCTGGCCTACACTGTAATACACTAGTACATTGCACCTTTTAAGGGGCTCGAGTTCCTCCTTATTCATGGTGAAGACCACCTGTCTATCAGGCCATACACAACTTTACACAAATCCTTATGGGTTTCAGAAGAGGGGTGCAATAGAGCCATACGAAATAACGCCATATGGCTTTATTTCCAATTTGGGTTTTAATTGCAATTGCTAATAGAAATAACCGCATTATGGCCTTATCTCGATTTTTAATTCCAAATTTTCGCCTGCGCCGCTTTTATAAATTACTTTAAAAACTCTACCATTGAATATGTTAAATTCGTATCATCAAAAAAGGTTTCTAATTGAAAATCGCGCGATTTCCAAATTTCTTCTTGTTGAACTTTTTAATAATCTCTTTAGAATCCTACAAAATCATACTATTGAAGATTTATTTATTCATATAAAAAACATGTAGGCAGCCTTGCCTGCCATTTAGTTTTAGTTTTAACTCCTAAATTTCATATTACTGCCATATGGCCTTATTTCCAATTGGTATTGCATCCCACCGTTTCAAAAATTAGTCAATTTTCGATCCCAATTAATTAATGAAAAAAATTTCTCAGACCTTTTTTATAATAATGTGGGTAAAACTTGGCTATACGAGTTTTGGGTGAGAAGATATGCTTATTTATATAGATTCTGTATATTCCCAACAGAACTTGAAGCGAGATCTTCCCAAACGAGGAATAAAAGATTCCTCCCTTTAGCATGACTTTAGAGCATTGTTCCATTGTATGCTCCCATGTTACTCTTAGTGGAGCAGAATGACAGTTCTCCCCAAGCGATGAATGAAAGAGGACTCCTTTTGACATGCTCGTGGGGCAAAAGAAGTAAATTATCCACTCTGTGCTCTCATATTACTCATACAGGAGCAATAAGGGAGGTGTTCCCAAACGATTTGGCAAAGATTACTCAAATAGGCATTATATTGGAGTAAAAGGAGAGATTTCTCCATTTCTACTTCCCTGTTTTTATAGAGCTGGTCATGAAAACCTTAAAACAAAATAATAAAAAAATATAAAAGCAAAACATAACAATAATTTGAATAATACGCGCACAATTGCGTGCTTTCAAAACAAATAAAGAAAGTAAAGCGGTGGGGGTGCAGCGCCTACATCCCTGCTTATTATGGATATGTATGCTTTTTAAATGTATGCCTTTTATAAAATTAAATTGCATTTTTATGAGGCTTGAGGGATGGTTTCTCAAAACTCTTTTACTACTCCCTGGGGAACAAAAGGGGGATGCATAGCCAAAGCTCCCGTATTACTTTTTTGGGAGGTTTAAAAATACTCTCCAAAACTCTCCCATTGCTCCGCTGTGATCAATTAAAAAGCTTTGAATAAAGTCCGTTATTGTTTTTTGGGAGGTCAAAGGGAGTTTTTCTATTACTCCCTGCTTAGGACATACAATGTTGAAAGGGAGTATAGAAACTGTATGCTTATAAACAGAAGTATTGGGAGCAATCCAATACTCTCAAGGGAGTACTCCGGGATTAATAGAACGATTCTTCCCGGTCCTATTGGGTTATAGACACTTTTCATGAAAACAAAAAACGGCGATGAGGTACACTTTCCCATTAACAAAACAAACCCCCCCCCCTCCCCCCCCCATCATCCTCGACATCACTGCCCCCATGTTCACTATACCCCGGTGTTACAAATTTAAGAATAACATGCCCAGTCAACATAATCAAATGCGTATCATAAAAAAACACCCATACGCTTCCATTTAAGCAAATAAAAAAATTAAAAAAATTCGATATTTTGACATGCGAATAATTGTTTAGACGTAATCACTTACCCATGTCATCTGCTGGTTGAGAAAAATAGTTTATTAAATCTTCCAGGCACATGACCATTTCGTTTAAGTTTACTTTTTGGAAAAATATTGAATGGCGACGATTAGACTGCAGGGTTTCCAAGGCACTAGAAAATTGTATGAAAGATAAAATGTGTTGAGAATAAAGTAACATTAGATATTAGATATATCTAACTATATATAGCTATTTTAAGAACTATTATGTGTGTCTTTCACTTCCTACTATGTACACAGAGCCAAAAATGCCTAATAAAATTAATAAGATTTTCTTTATGAGCGGCTTTTGGGGTCAGGGGTAGTCGAAACGACGGAAACAAAAAAAAACTATACGCAAATCTATTTGTTTTAATGAAGAAATTCTTATTGATATTATTAAGTGCAATTTCTTCTTATTTCTTTTCGATTTCTTTTTATATGTGTTATTAATAATAAAATCTTTTCAAGACTTCCTTAAAAATATGAAAAAAATGAAAGAGAAAAAACTTCTTATTTTAATAAGATGATCTTAGGGTTCCTAACAAAAAGATTTGACTTATTAATGTTTTTAAAGGGAAATCTTGCAGAAAACGAACTGGTTTCTTACGGTTCCTAACAAGAAGATTTGACTTATTAACTGATTTCCGCATAATTGTAGGTGTTAATAAGATGATCTTAGGGTTCCTAACAAGAAGATATGACTTATTAACTGATTTCCGCATAATTGTATGTGTTAATAAGATGATCTTACTTATTAACTGATTTCCGCATAATTGTAGGTGTTAATAAGATGATCTTAGGGTTCCTAACAAGAAGATATGACTTATTAACTGATTTTCGTATAATTGTATGTATTAATAAGATGATCTTACGGTTCCTAACAAGAAGACATGACTTATTAACTGATTTCCACATAATTGTAGGTGTTAATAAGATGATCTTAGGGTTCCTAACAAGAAGATATGACTTATTAACTGATTTCTGCATAATTGTAGGTATTTATAAGATGATCTTAGGGTTCCTAACAAGAAGATTTGACTTATTAACTGATTTCCGCATAATTGTATGTATTAATAAGATGATCTTAGGGTTCCTAACAAGAAGATTTGACTTATTAATGTTTCCAAATGGAAATCTTTCATCATCATCAGCAGACATCATGCAGAACAATTAGACACTGGGAACCAGAAGTACCCGATGGCTCGATGGTAATCACCTGTGTTCAGCATTCAATGTGGTTAGTTCGATTCGCGATGGTGGCAATATGGCAAGTGTGGTAGGCAATGTAAGGAAGAGTGCGGTGAGATGGCTTGAAGACCATATAAAAAGGCAACATAAGAAGGTAAAGGCAATACAAGAGAAATCTAAAATTGAATCGTAACTGATAATCTGAAGTTCTCGAAGACAATATAAGAACTCTGAAATATAATTTTTATTTTCTTTATTTGAAATATTAAAAAGAACATCTTCTTAATAATATGTGATTTCATTTTGAAAACATTAATAAGTCATATCTTTTTGTTAGGAACCCTAAGAAATCAATTCGTTTTCTGCAAGATTTCTCTTTGAAAACATTAATAAGTCAAATCTTCTTGTTAGGAACCCTAAGAAATCAATTCGTTTTATGCAAGGTTTCTCTTTGAAAACATTAATAAGTCAAATCTTCTTGTTAGGAACCCTAAGAAACTGTTCGTTTTTTGCATGGTATAAATACTACAGGTAAAACCGTTAATGACACTAATGACATTTTTAAGCAATTCTCATACTCATTTTCACGACGTGTCTGTTTGGTTTTTTCAATCAAATAAATTACAAATCAAAATAATTTCTTTTAATTTTTTTTCAATTTGCGATTAGAACTTGTTAAAAATAAGGACTGTAAAAGCGGTCCACATGTGTCCCTCTAGCAGGATAATCTACCATCTCATTCCCTGCCATTTTATAGTGTCCAAGCGTCCACCTAAACGTGCAGTGTAAATTGGAAAATATTTTTTGATTTTTTTCAAATTTTTCTTATTTTAAATTTTTTGAATATTTTTTTTCTATTTGACTTACATACTGACACATTTTATATTGCTTAAAAACGTCAAAACAATATCAAAAGAGAGAACGGTTTTACCTATAGTACTTATACCATGGTTTTTTGCAAGATTTCCCTTTGTAAACATTAATAAGATTTTCTCTTCAAAAATAAAAAAAACTTCTTGAAGAAATTCTATAGAGATATCATATGACTTTTGTTCTATTTTATTAGGCATTGTTGGCTCTGTGTATTTACAAAATCTGCTCGGATTGTCATGGAGCCGACATGGGCCAACAACTCGAGGATTTTTGGATTGGGGACTAAGGATTTCAAGCTCATTCGAGCCAGCGAGGAGGGCAAAGTCAGAACCTGTATTTTGGTTAAGTCTGAGCTGCACACCTTTCTCCTACCTAACTATACCAATGGTGACGTTACCGCCGTCAGTTTAACAGCCGGCAGCACCTGTCTGGCGATGGCATCAGTCTATATGCCCTACGACGCCGGGGAACCTCCACCACACGATCTGGTGTCAAACTTTTGCACGATTCACCTTATTATGGGAGCGGACGCTAATGCTCACCACGTCCAATGGGGAAGCTCGGATATCAATACCAGGGGCGAGTCTACACTCAGAAAAAAGTCTTCTTATTTTGGCTATGGTATGTAGAAAAAGTGTAAGACTTTCTTATAGAACAACCACCTATGAAGGGCAATCCACGTAACACTAATTGGCAGGTTCAAGCCAGAGACCTACCAGTATTGCCCCCACAAGCCCCCTTATCAATACAGGAGCTGGGGGATCCAGGGTTGCCGTTTGGATGCAATTGTATCCATTTGGATACATTTTAAGTCAATGGATACAAAGATACAAAAAGTTTTAAATGGATACATTTTTAACAGCTCCAACAATCGTTTTGTATTTTCAAAGAAACATTAGGGTGATTCAAATAAAAAGAATTTGTTTTTTTCGGTCATACCCCCTGAAAAGTTAGGTATTGATAAGCAAATAAGCTTTGCAAAAAATTAGCCCTTTAACTTAACCCTTAGGGGTGGCTATTTTTTCCGCCCTTTTGTATGGGAAATGTATGGGAAAAAGTGAGATTTTTTTTCAAAGTGTTTTTTCTCATAATTTTTTAAATTTTTGTGTGTGTTACTGTGTGTGTGTGTACCACAGTACAAAAATCTGTAATTTTTATCTCTCCTTTTTTGAAAAACATTTCAAATATTATGAGATAAATCACTTTGAAAAAAATCCTATTTTTTCCCATACATTCTCCATAAAAAAGGGCGAAAAATAGCCACCCCTATGGATTAAGTTACAGCGCTAACTTTTTGCTTGGCTTATTTTCTCATCGATACCTAACTTTTTAGGGCCTAAGAACAAGTCGACCTTTTTTGAATCACCTGAGAAAAATCACTTTAAAAAAAAACCTATTCTTTCCCATACATTTTAACTAAAAAAGGGTGAAAAAAAATAAGGGTTAAGTTACAGCGCTTTTTTTTGCTTGGCTTATTTTCTCATCGATACCTAACTTTTTAGAGCCTAAGAACAAGTCGACATTTTTTGAATCACCCTAGTGTACATGTTTCTTTGCTAGTAAAAAATGTGGATACATTTTTGTCAGGATGGATACACTTTTGGATACAAAAAAAATTGAGCTTGGGGCAACGCTGGGGGGGATCTTGTATTGTATATGTGATTCAAAATAAAGGTCGACTTGTTCTTACCTCCTAAAAAGATAGGTATTGATAAGAAAATAAGCCTTGCAAAAAATTTGCGTTCTAACTTAACCCTTAGGGGTGGCTATTTTTTTTTCCGTCCTTTCCCATACATTTTGTATGGGGAAAAATGGCATTTTTTTAAAGTGAATTTTCTTATAATTTTTGAAACTTTTTTGAAAATATTTTTACATACTCTTAAAGTTGAAATGGTAAGCCATGTACGATTATCTTAGCTTTTAAGATAATTACAGCCATTTGAAAATGGCTGAGTTTTGTACTATTGCACACACATACACAGTAACACGTATAAAATCTGGTAAATTTTAAATGGCTGTATATATTTTAATAGTTAAGATAATCGCACATGGCATACCATTTTAGAAGCTTCAAAGCTTAAACTTTAAGAGTATGTAAAAATATTTTGAAAGAAGTTTCAAAAATTTAAAGAAAATTCTCTTTGAAAAAATGCAATTTTTCTCCATACAAAATGTATGGGAAAGGGCAAAAAAAATAACCACCCCTAAGGGTTAAGTTAGAGCGGTAATTTTTTGCAAGGCTTATTTTCTCATCAATACCTAAAATTTCAGGGGTTAAGACTGAAATAAAAACCAAATTTTTTTATTTGAATCACCCTAATATATATTATACTGGGCCAAAAATAAAAATTTCGTTTTTTTCAAAAATTAGATTTCTTTTTAAGAAAGGTGAACAAAAATTACTGTAATTTTTTCAGATTTTTAAATTAAAGTCTAGACGTCTATCATCGCTACTTTAGATTTTACAGACTTTACCTCATATTTGGTGTAAAATCGACAAACCGTGGTTGTAAAACACCACATATTTTTGAAGGAAATCGAATTCCCTACAAAATTTGGATTGACCAAAATTTTCTCAGACTAGCCGTTTTTTAGTATTCTGGCCTCAAAAATTAGCATGTTTTTTCGATTTCACATTTTTATACCCAGCGTACTAGTACTAGTACAAGGGTATATTAATTTTGTTCACATAACGGTTGTTTGTAACGGCACAAAATAATCTAGATAGATATAGAGTTCCATATATGAAAGTTCTTAGGATTAAAAGAGGAGTTGATTAAGGCATGTCCGTCCGTCTGTCCGTCCGTGTACACGATAACTTGAGTAAAAATTGAGATATTTACATGAAATTTTGTACACAAGTTACTTTCTGGCCAAGGTAGGTTGCTATTGAAAATGGGCGAAATCGGATGATAACCACGCCCCCGTTTTCGATATCGAAAATTTCGAAAATCACACAAATTGGCATATCTCGGCAGCTGAAATGGCTAAATGATTTTTCCAAAAAATGTGTATAGAGGGCGTGGCACCGCCCACTTTTAAGGGGGGCATTTTTGAAAATTCGAGTGGGCGTAACTTTTAAACTGATTACGATAGAACGATGGAATTTGGCACAAAGCATACTAGTATCGTTGGGAGTATACCTGATGAAATTGGATAAAATCGCCCTCCAACCACGCCCACTTTCGATATCGAAAATTTCTAAAATCACCTAAATTAACATAATTCGGTAACGGAAATGGTTAAAATGATATAATTTTATAGGTGAATCCCCCTGGTTATAATATAATGATTTTTTTAAGGGAGGCTTTTTTGAAAATTCGACTGGTCATAACTTTTAAACTGATTACGGTAGAACGATGAAATTGGTACAAGGTATACTAGCATAATAGGGAGCATACCTGATATAATTGGAGAAATCGCATTTCGATCACACCCATTTTCGATATGGAACATTTCGAAAATCTAATAAATTGACATATTTCGGTAACGAAAATGGCTAAAATAATATAGGTTGGTAGGATGAACCCCTCAATCAATCTATTATGATTTTTGATAAATGTTTAGATGTGGGCGTGGCAACGCCCACCTTTAAGGGAGGCATTTGGAATATTCGACTGGTCAAAACTTTTAAACTTATTACTTCAGACTCATGAAATTTGGTACAACATATACTAGCAATATAGGTGATGAAATTGGACGAGATCTCTTCCCGACCACGCCCACTTTCGATATGGATATTCGGAAAATCACATAAATTGACATAATTCGGTAAGGTAAATAGCTAAGATAGTAAAAACTTTAGGTAGATCCTCCTAGGGCCTATATCTTTGTTATCCCGTTCCGAAAATTACCGCTGGGTATATAATGTTCGGTTCACCCGAACTTAGACTTCCTTACTTGTTTCTATCAAAAATTGTCAAAAATATCCATGTACAACAAAGATAGATACAGATTCTTAAAGGAAATTAAGTGTGCTACAAAAAAAAAGGTTTTGTAAAGTTACTTTTTCAAAACTTATTTAGTATTAAATTAAATTAAAAAATTCATATTTCCGTCTTTTTTGGTGTTTTTGATCTAATTTTTTTTACTAAATTTGGTTTTTTGATATTCTACATGGTTAGTTATCATTATATAATAAAATATAACCAAAAATATAAATTTCTCATATACGTTCAAACCAAGGACTGAAACCGAAACCGTAACCGTAACCGATTAAAACCGTTTCATTTTTCAAAACCGAAACCGAAACCGTAATCGGTATTTTGATCTGAAAAAGAACGAAACCGAAACCGTTTGAAAAGCCGGAACCGGTTCCACACGGTTTTGAATTTTCGTATGCCTTTTTTCTTTTTATGGGAACATATTTTCTTTTCAAAGGGTACTCTGGAAAGCTTTCATGGAAGATTGTCGAGCAATTTTACAAAAGACACGTTTTGACCTCAGTATCAAATTCCTAAAGAAGAAATTTAGCTACATAGAGCTGAATGATGGCATCGAAAAAAATTTACGAGATCCCAGAAAATGTGTTTAGTGGCCCGTATCACATATTTTGACGATTTATTTCATTTAGTTTCCATTCTAATATTTTTCTATTAGAAAAAGTAGTAATTTTTTTAAAATTATATTGCAGAAATTTCATCCATACATAGCGTTAATAATATTTATTACAATGCACAGCAGCCGGCTGGGTATTGGACCAAACCAACTTCTTTAAGTTTTTCGAAGTTAGCCTCCAAAACTAAGTTACGGGCTTTCGAAGTTCGAAGTTGGACTGGTTTGGTTTTCTAATTATTTTGTTTAAAAAATTAAAAAATACACTTTCAAACAAAAAGAAAGTCTACCAATCAAGTAAGAGGAGAAAGAAGGCCACGCCCATATTTAACCTTTTTCAATTTTTTTTCACAAAACAATTAGAAAACCAAATCTTGGAAGGGTCGAACTTCGAACTTCGAATGCCCGTAACTAATTTTTGGAGGCTAACTTCGAAATTCAGGGAACGCCATTAAGTAAAAATACTTATCTCTTAATCTCTTAAAAATAATTGATTTAGCCAAGGATTTTGGATTTGGATTTTAGGATTTTGTCGTACAGTGGTATTATATTGGAAAAATGTTATAAAAATTCAGACCTATTTTGCAGCTACATACATACTTAAGTTTTGTAAAATTTTTTGGCGTTCGTGTTTTTATTTGGAAACCGAAACCGTAACCGAAACCGAAATAAATTTTTAAGAACGATACCGGAACCGAAACCGAAATAAATTTTGAAGAACGATACCGGAACCGAAACCGAAATAAATTTTGAAGAACGATACCGGAACCGAAACCGAAATAAATTTTGAAGAACGATACCGGAACCGAAACCGAATCGTGTTACAAAACCGAAACCGAAATAAATTTTGAAGAACGATACCGGAACCGAAACCGAATCGTGTTACAAAACCGAAACCGAAACCGGAACGTTATTGTAATCGGTTTTATTCCTTGGTTCAAACATATTTTTGCTTAATATGGCGAGCTAAATCCAAATCCGTGATCAAAATTAGCCTAACAGGTCGCAGTTCTTCTCCCACCTAACAAAACCATCACAAAATAACATTGGACATTTTTGCAAGGTTAGGGCCGAACTTCGGGCCTGTTGTTTAATTCTGATATCAATAAGTCTGTAACATCTAAACTAGCAATGAGAGACCTCTAGACTTTAATTTAAAAATCTGAAAAAATTACAGTAATTTTTTTCATATTTCTTAAAAAGAAAATCAATATAATTAAAAAAAGAAAACGAAATTTTTTTTTTGGCCCAGTCTAATATATATACATAAAGCTAAATACATATTCTTAAGGAAAATTGACTGCTGAGTCCGAATTCGATATCAGAATTCAACAATGGGCCCGAACTTCGCCCTAACCTTTCAAAAAAGTCCAATATTATTTTGTGATGGTTTTGTTAGGTTGGAGAAGAACTGCGACCTGTTAGGCTAATTTTGATCACGGACTTGGATTTAGCTTCCCAAAATACATGAAAATTAATGTATTGAGTTCACAGATCCGTTAACTTTTTGCTTTTTTTTTGTTTTTGCGTCATCTGAGGACTGTAAAACTACACCGCAGAGGAAGCATATGTTTGAACGTATATGAGAAATGTATATTTTTGGTTATAATATTCATCATATAATGATAATTAACCATGTAGAATATCAATAAACAAAATTTAGTAAAAAAAATTGGACCAAAAACACCAAAAAAAGACGGAAATATGAAATTTTTAAATTTAATACTAAATAAGTTTTGAAAAAGTAACTTTACAAAAAAAAGTTGTTTAACTTTTTTGTAGAACACTCAATTCCTTTTAAGAATCTATATCTATCTTTGTTGTACATGGTAATTTGCATTATTGACAATTTTTGAAAGAAAAAATGGGAAATCGAAAAAACATGCTAATTTTTGAGGCTAGAATACTAAAAAACGGCTAGTCTGAGAAAATTTGGTCAATGCAAATTTTGTAGGTGTTTAGGCCATAGGCCTAAATATTACGGCACACCCTAGTGCCGGGTAGTTCACTTTATATTTACAGGTAACAGTGCTTCCCTCTCCGGATAATAGCGAACGCTAGGTTCGAAGTAAATTTTTCCGTTTATAGTCAATCACTTTTTTTCCGTACGCCGACAAGCCCGCAGCCAAGTCACCGAAGGTAAGCCCATTTATTTTCACAATAATACTTTCAAATAATTTCCCCTTAATTCATTTGCCACTTATTTATATTTATTTAATTTCCATTTAATAAATATTATTATAACGTTTGAACTAATTCGTTGCTTTGTTTATTTACGTGCGAGAACCAAATCGAAGGTAACCCACGTAAACAGTAGGGAATTCGATTTCCTTCAAAAATATGTTCAGGTAAATGATGTTTTACAACAATGGTTTGTCGTTTTGACACCAAATATGAGGTAAAGTCTGTAAAATCTAAACTCGCGATGATAGACCTCTAGACTTTAATTAAAAAATCTGAAAAAATTACAGTAATTTTTTTCACCTTTCTTAAAAAGAAAATCAATATAATTTTTGAAAAACACGAATTTTTTTATTTTTGGCCCAGTCTAATATATATATTTGTATATATACAACGGCGCTCTTAAATGCCCTAGAACAGGTTTGTCCAGTACCAAAGCCACGCCAAGAGCCTTGGTACGGTGCCTCAATGGCTCGAATATAAAGTTAAGCTAAGGGCCTACAAAAATGCTCTGAGGCAGGCGAAGAGAAATTCGTGGAGCAATTTCTGCACTGGCATCGAAAAGGTCGACGATACAGCGAGACTGAGACGAGTGCCCATCACTGAGGAAAGGTGGGCAGTTAAGACCTTTGAGCCGTTCAAGGCTGCCGGTCCGGACGGGACTATGCGCAACTCATAAACACGTTGGAGACATCAGCTAATTGGCTGGTATTTCTCTATACAGCCTGCCTGCCCCTAAAACTCATTCCGTACTCCTGCACTGAAAAAAATCTACATGAAACGGCCGTCAAATTAACAGTAAACCCTGTCATTTTTCGTCCAACAGTGGGTAATATCAATTTTGAAAGTGACCCCCTATCATTCTTCGAATATACTATCATATTGACATGAATTACTGTAAATTTGAAAGTGGACACTATCATGTTGACATGAATTACTGTAAATTTGAAAGTGGACTCATATCACTAATTGATATTTTTCAATAATCACATGTTTTTACTGCTAATTTTACAGTAAATACTGTAATATTTATAGTATTACCATAATCGCTTTGAAAGTGGTTTTGATAGGTTACTTTCAATGTGCACTTTCAACCTTTTTATTTCAGTTCAGTGGTACTGTCTATTCCTAAGGCTGGGAAGGCCGCCTACTACGAGCCTAAGGACTACAGACTGATCAGTCTCTCGTCCTTTGCACTTAAAGCCTTTGAGAAGATAATCAGCGACTACCCTGTAGCGAAACCTCAAACTAGTCAGAAAAATACTAGTATACAACTACACCTTTTCCACCCAAAAATGAGAAAACGTAAATTAAAATGAGAAAACAAAAATTATAATGAGAAAATATAAATTATAATGGGAAAAAGTAAATTGTATTGAGAAAAAGTAAATTGTATTGAGAAAACATAAGTTGTAATGAGAATACGTAAACTTGTAATGAGAAATCGTAAATTGGAAATGAGAAAATATAAATTTATGTGGACTAGTTCATTTTATGGAAATTATACTAGTCCAGCTTGAACTAGTATGGAACTGGTATTTTACAACTAGTATGAAACTGGTATTTCCTGACTAGTAGATAACTGGTATATTCTGGTCGAAATGTGACAATTGACATCTCGTAGGACATCAACACGTAAAAAATACCAGTTGCTTATATGGAAAAAAGACAGAACACTGACTAGTTGGGCTCGGTGCACCAACTAGTTGTAAAATAGTTTTCAACTAGTTGCTTTCGCTGCAGGGTATTTATAGCAACCTTATCTCTAGCTGTGCTGATGGATGCATACACCAAGGTAAATCAACAGAAACTGCGCTCCACAACCTAGTCTCTATAATTGTGTGAAAAGGATTACTGTCTCGTGGCCTTCCTTGACATTGAAGGGGCTTTCAACAATATAAGTCCGGATACTATAAACACAGCTCTAACTAATCTGGGCATAAGCAGATTTCTAATTGGACTAATCAGCCAACTACTAAAGGGAAGGAAAATAGCATCACTTGGTACGGTTGAGTTATCACGCTGTCATAAGGGAACGCCTCAAGGTGGTGTTCTCACCCCGCTTTTATGGAACCTCACATTCAACTCGTTGCTACGTGACACAAGCTGGGGGCGGGAAGATAGTGACATATGCAGACGATTTAGCTATTGCATTCAAAAGCAAATTCCCACAAACTCTGTGTGACTTGATGTATTAAGTAGCATTGCGGGAAGTTTCGTCATGGTCCTATCGCTGCGTACTTAGTATCAGCTCGGGAAAATTGGGTCTTGTCCTCTATATCAACCCGTACAAAATACCACCGTTAGCCTACCAGAATTAAATAGCATGTGCCGAAGCTTGGCTGACACTCTAAATGGGTCAACTTAGGATTTTTCAAACTTTAGCACTCAAAGTCAAAAGTAAAACGTCGGGACATCCGAATTGGTTTTAGAGGTATGCTTCCTTCGGCAAAGTATCTTATTTTGATCCCCAAAATGTGATTTTCCTTGTCTCTTGAGTGATTTTGAAATCGACCCGCCTTCTTACACATAGTACCCCTGTAGGGCGCTTGAGACCAAAAAATTTGATTTTAGATTATGCTGCATATCTTGAAAACTTGAAGTCCTTCCAAAAAAAAACTGGTATAATTAAGTAATGAATGCCTCTCGATAACACATGCCCAATAAGGTTTATTCATTGACAATTAGTGGCAAAAAATGGCGACAAACCCGGAAAAACGTAAAAAATTTCAAAAAATTCAACTTATCGCGTGAAAAACATGTCATAACCTTCTCAAGTGAACAAAAGACTATAGATATTTCGAAAGTGTCAACAATTCTCTACCAAAACCGTTGAGAATTTCAAAATCGGTTGAAATTTTGATTTTTAATGATTTTCAACGAAAACTGATTTTGGGGGTGTTACAAATCTTTTGAAAGGTGTTTCGTGTATAACTCGACCAGATGAACCATCTCTACTAGGTCGCTTCAAAAGTGTATTCCATTTTTTTTTTTCGCACTGTGTTATTAGCTTTTTTGGTCGTTGTCGTCCATACCTGTGTTATTAGCTTTTTTTGGTCGTTGTCGCCTATACCAGGCACTTGCCTCAAAGTGAAATAAAACCTTTAGAACCGTATTTCACATTTCAAGTGAAATAAGACCTAATTCTTAATAAAGGCTTTATTTCTCAATCGATAGCGATATAAGGACTTAAAGTAAAATTTGAGAAAATGGATGACGATGACACGGAAGTTATGGCACGGAAATTGAAATTGTAGCCGACGTTCAGGCGTACGTTGCAGACTTTCAGGCGTAGGCGTTTTTCTTATATCTCGGGAACAGCTCAACCGATTTGGATAAAATTTCGCATTATAGATAGTATGATTCATTCTAAGATTATATGCGTGTGTTCATTTCTGTCCAAATATATGCCTGTGATATTTGTTTGCATGAAATTCAAGAACAAGCAAAAGAGCTGAGTAGCGAGTGCCTCATATTTTGCTCGCGGCCGTCAGTAAGTGTGCCGTCGCTGGCGTCAGCATTGCAACCGCTAGTGTCAGCAGTTGCGACAGCTGGCGACCTAATACGGTGGTCAGCAATTTCACTTACTGACGACCCAGAACGGTAGACTGCTGACTAGTGACCTAGCATTGCAGAAGTCAAGAGCAATGCACTAGTCAGCGTAATTTTAAGACCAAAATTGTATATAAGCGAAGAATTTAAAATAAAGACTTGAGAAATGCATGACCAGCAAAACTAAAGCTACTTGTTCTTTAATCATATAGCGCAATTGCTTCCATCGCCATTTCTCCCATCGCCTTAAATAACCAGGTTTAAGTGCCTGACGTTATTACTCACAAGTCTTGGTGCCACTGCCTTGACTAACCCACCATACAACCCAAACTCCTGATGCAAACACCTCGAGTACTCTTATTTGTACGTGGTTTGGCACCTAAGCCATTCCACTCGATCCTTAACTCAGGACGGCATATCAGCCGCTCCAAAAATTTGGTTACCCCGACGTGATCTGAACACGCAACCCTCTGACCCCCTGTGACCCCGCAAGTTACAGGACCTGAACTACTCCGCCAGTCTGTAATCCCGAACACGCAACGACTCGAGCGACAACGTCAGCAACTTCTGACTCACTCAAGCAGCGAGGAAAACGCCTGAATATTACAAAGAGCGCCTCGAACGCTTAGACATAGCGTGGCCCGAATTTGAGGTAACGGACAATAAAATCCGTTGCCTCGCAGATATGGATCCCAGCCACCAATATTTCAACACCGGATACTACAAAAAAATATCCGAGTTGACATCAAAGTACAAGGAAATAATGGAGTCCGGCATGACGGAACCTCTCAAAACCCAAACACCGGACGAGCAAACGAAAGGTCTTCCCGGAAGTACCTACGCTTCCTCTATGAAACCAGAATTGTCTTCAGCCATAAGAAGACAAAACGTGATGATAGCATCACTAAAACGGCTCCTCGAAATGGACCCTACAGCGGCAAACATGAAGCTAAAAGAAAAACTTTGGGAGCAAATACAAGAGCTCCACTTCTCGATAGGGGAAGACAGCATATATCCTGTAAGAGATGGGTATGACATGGAGTCATACACAACTGTCGAAGCATCGGTTTATAGCAATTTCAAGCTCAAGGAAAATACGGCGGATAAAATTGGGGAAACGGTCAATAATAAAACGATTCAGCTTCCAAAAATAACAATCCCCAAATTTAATGGGGAATACTTAAAATGGATAGCATTCTTTGACCTCTTCTCCCAACTGGTAGACAAACCAGCGATCCCCACAGTTCAAAAAATGTGGTATTTAAAGTCAAATCTAAGTGGGGAAGCCGAACAACTAATATGCCACCTATCAGCCACTGCCGAAAATTACGAAACAGCCTGGAAGCTGCTACAAAATAGATATAACAATAAACGGGTACTTGTTGCATCCATTATGAACCAATTACTAGAACAACCCACAATTACAGCAACGTCCACATCAATAAAAAGCTTGCATGATGTAACAAAAGAATGCGTGCATGCATTAGTAAACATGGGCATCCCCACAGCCACTTGGGACCCCATCTTAATACACTTGCTCACAAAAAAATTGGATCGGGGTACGCACATATTATACGAACGTTCAATAGTAAACCCGAAGGAAGTTCAAGGACTGAACAATTTCCTGGACTTTCTTGAAGTCCGCTTTCAATCAATGGAAGCAATGGGACAGAAGGAAAAGTTCGTGTCAAAAATATGTACGGCCGCCACCGCACCAAAGGAAACCTCCTGCTCGCTCTGCCACAATGGAAGCCACCCTTTGTTTCGGTGCCAAGAATTTCAAACAATGACACCAAATGAACGGCTCAATTACGTCCAAAGACAAAAACTATGCGTAAACTGCATGAGACCCGGGCACTCCTCTAAGACTTGCAAGTCAAGAGTATGCATGAAATGCAACAAGAAACATCATTCACTTTTGAACCTGGAAACGAGCAGAAACTCATCAAGGCCAAGCCTGAGTCACGAATGTGAGCCCAAAATCGGGAGGACATCAGCAGCATCAGCGGAAGTAACCAGAAAAAGGACGCCAGAAGCTGCCTCAGCGGCATCCACCTCATCACGAAGTTCTGAAGCAGATTCACTCACCGCGACGGACAAAGGTGGACCAAAGCCATACGTCCTATTGAGCACAGCAGTAGTTATAATCAAAACAGACGCCACAGAAGTTGAATGCCGCGCGTTATTAGACTCAGGGTCATAGGTAAACTTCATAACAGAACGTCTGGTAAAACGGCTCAAGTTACCACTGAAAACCTCACATGTCAATATCACCGGGATTGGGGCAACTAACACAAAAACACAACATAGAGTGAACGTTGCCTTACATTCTCGAAACACGAACCATCGCAATTCATTAATACTGAAAAAGATGCATCCTGTGGAATGTGCTTGGCGGACGAATCCCTAGAAACCTCTATCTCGAAACTCTGGGAACTGGAAGAGGTAAGAGGCAACAAGAAGTCATTATCTCTGGACGAGGAAAAGTGTGAGGAGCACCTTGCCAGACACACCTCAAAAAATAAGGAAAATCGGTTCACAGTGAAAATACCATTCCATCATTCCATGGTTCTGGGGGACTCGCACTCAATAGCGCTCAACAGGTTCCTGTCATTGGAACGTCGACTTCAGAAAAATCCCCAAGTGAGGACAGAGTACAGTAGCGGCACTAGACCAAATCCAGGTGTCGGCGAACGAGCTTTGCCAGGCCGCAGTTATTTATATTAAAAATTGAGTGGCTTTACGAGGCATATGTTTTATCCCCACCATGGGTTCAAAACACGGGTTTATTGTTCTTACAAAAATTCTTACAAATGCTTCCTTCGGCAAAGTATCTTATTTTGATCCCCAAAATGTGATTTTCCTTGTCTCTTGAGTGATTTTGAAATCGACCCGCCTTCTTACACATAGTACCCCTGTAGGGCGCTTGAGACCAAAAAATTTGATTTTAGATTATGCTGCATATCTTGAAAACTTGAAGTCCTTCCAAAAAAAACTGGTATAATTAAGTAATGAATGCCTCTCGATAACACATGCCCAATAAGGTTTATTCATTGACAATTAGTGGCAAAAAATGGCGACAAACCCGGAAAAACGTAAAAAATTTCAAAAAATTCAACTTATCGCGTGAAAAACATGTCATAACCTTCTCAAGTGAACAAAAGACTATAGATATTTCGAAAGTGTCAACAATTCTCTACCAAAACCGTTGAGAATTTCAAAATCGGTTGAAATTTTGATTTTTAATGATTTTCAACGAAAACTGATTTTGGGGGTGTTACAAATCTTTTGAAAGGTGTTTCGTGTATAACTCGACCAGATGAACCATCTCTACTAGGTCGCTTCAAAAGTGTATTCCATTTTTTTTTTCGCACTGTGTTATTAGCTTTTTTGGTCGTTGTCGTCCATACCTGTGTTATTAGCTTTTTTTGGTCGTTGTCGCCTATACCAGGCACTTGCCTCAAAGTGAAATAAAACCTTTAGAACCGTATTTCACATTTCAAGTGAAATAAGACCTAATTCTTAATAAAGGCTTTATTTCTCAATCGATAGCGATATAAGGACTTAAAGTAAAATTTGAGAAAATGGATGACGATGACACGGAAGTTATGCACGGAAATTGAAATTGTAGCCGACGTTCAGGCGTACGTTGCAGACTTTCAGGCGTAGGCGTTTTTCTTATACAGCTCAACCGATTTGGATAAAATTTCGCATTATAGATAGTATGATTCATTCTAAGATTATATGCGTGTGTTCATTTCTGTCCAAATATATGCCTGTGATATTTGTTTGCATGAAATTCAAGAACAAGCAAAAGAGCTGAGTAGCGAGTGCCTCATATTTTGCTCGCGGCCGTCAGTAAGTGTGCCGTCGCTGGCGTCAGCATTGCAACCGCTAGTGTCAGCAGTTGCGACAGCTGGCGACCTAATACGGTGGTCAGCAATTTCACTTACTGACGACCCAGAACGGTAGACTGCTGACTAGTGACCTAGCATTGCAAAAGTCAAGAGCAATGCACTAGTCAGCGTAATTTTAAGACCAAAATTGTATATAAGCGAAGAATTTAAAATAAAGACTTGAGAAATGCATGACCAGCAAAACTAAAGCTACTTGTTCTTTAATCATATAGCGCAATTGCTTCCATCGCCATTTCTCCCATCGCCTTAAATAACCAGGTTTAAGTGCCTGACGTTATTACTCACAAGTCTTGGTGCCACTGCCTTGACTAACCCACCATACAACCCAAACTCCTGATGCAAACACCTCGAGTACTCTTATTTGTACGTGGTTTGGCACCTAAGCCATTCCACTCGATCCTTAACTCAGGACGGCATATCAGCCGCTCCAAAAATTTGGTTACCCCGACGTGATCTGAACACGCAACCCTCTGACCCCCTGTGACCCCGCAAGTTACAGGACCTGAACTACTCCGCCAGTCTGTAATCCCGAACACGCAACGACTCGAGCGACAACGTCAGCAACTTCTGACTCACCCTCAATCTTGCCAATTCAGTTAGCCAGCATCAGAATTAATTTCGATATGGCTCCAACCAATGAAGAGACAATGGATACATTGACAGCCTCCCAAAGTACAACTGGAGAGCTAATAGAGACAATAATCCTTAACTTCAAAAAGGATTCAGCAGCGAGGAAAACGCCTGAATATTACAAAGAGCGCCTCGAACGCTTAGACATAGCGTGGCCCGAATTTGAGGTAACGGACAATAAAATCCGTTGCCTCGCAGATATGGATCCCAGCCACCAATATTTCAACACCGGATACTACAAAAAAATATCCGAGTTGACATCAAAGTACAAGGAAATAATGGAGTCCGGCATGACGGAACCTCTCAAAACCCAAACACCGGACGAGCAAACGAAAGGTCTTCCCGGAAGTACCTACGCTTCCTCTATGAAACCAGAATTGTCTTCAGCCATAAGAAGACAAAACGTGATGATAGCATCACTAAAACGGCTCCTCGAAATGGACCCTACAGCGGCAAACATGAAGCTAAAAGAAAAACTTTGGGAGCAAATACAAGAGCTCCACTTCTCGATAGGGGAAGACAGCATATATCCTGTAAGAGATGGGTATGACATGGAGTCATACACGACTGTCGAAGCATCGGTTTATAGCAATTTCAAGCTCAAGGAAAATACGGCGGATAAAATTGGGGAAACGGTCAATAATAAAACGATTCAGCTTCCAAAAATAACAATCCCCAAATTTAATGGGGAATACTTAAAATGGATAGCATTCTTTGACCTCTTCTCCCAACTGGTAGACAAACCAGCGATCCCCACAGTTCAAAAAATGTGGTATTTAAAGTCAAATCTAAGTGGGGAAGCCGAACAACTAATATGCCACCTATCAGCCACTGCCGAAAATTACGAAACAGCCTGGAAGCTGCTACAAAATAGATATAACAATAAACGGGTACTTGTTGCATCCATTATGAACCAATTACTAGAACAACCCACAATTACAGCAACGTCCACATCAATAAAAAGCTTGCATGATGTAACAAAAGAATGCGTGCATGCATTAGTAAACATGGGCATCCCCACAGCCACTTGGGACCCCATCTTAATACACTTGCTCACAAAAAAATTGGATCGGGGTACGCACATATTATACGAACGTTCAATAGTAAACCCGAAGGAAGTTCAAGGACTGAACAATTTCCTGGACTTTCTTGAAGTCCGCTTTCAATCAATGGAAGCAATGGGACAGAAGGAAAAGTTCGTGTCAAAAATATGTGCGGCCGCCACCGCACCAAAGGAAACCTCCTGCTCGCTCTGCCACAATGGAAGCCACCCTTTGTTTCGGTACCAAGAATTTCAAACAATGACACCAAATGAACGGCTCAATTACGTCCAAAGACAAAAACTATGCGTAAACTGCATGAGACCCGGGCACTCCTCTAAGACTTGCAAGTCAAGAGTATGCATGAAATGCAACAAGAAACATCATTCACTTTTGAACCTGGAAACGAGCAGAAACTCATCAAGGCCAAGCCTGAGTCACGAATGTGAGCCCAAAATCGGGAGGACATCAGCAGCATCAGCGGAAGTAACCAGAAAAAGGACGCCAGAAGCTGCCTCAGCGGCATCCACCTCATCACGAAGTTCTGAAGCAGATTCACTCACCGCGACGGACAAAGGTGGACCAAAGCCATACGTCCTATTGAGCACAGCAGTAGTTATAATCAAAACAGACGCCACAGAAGTTGAATGCCGCGCGTTATTAGACTCAGGGTCATAGGTAAACTTCATAACAGAACGTCTGGTAAAACGGCTCAAGTTACCACTGAAAACCTCACATGTCAATATCACCGGGATTGGGGCAACTAACACAAAAACACAACATAGAGTGAACGTTGCCTTACATTCTCGAAACACGAACCATCGCAATTCATTAATACTGAAAAAGATGCATCCTGTGGAATGTGCTTGGCGGACGAATCCCTAGAAACCTCTATCTCGAAACTCTGGGAACTGGAAGAGGTAAGAGGCAACAAGAAGTCATTATCTCTGGACGAGGAAAAGTGTGAGGAGCACCTTGCCAGACACACCTCAAAAAATAAGGAAAATCGGTTCACAGTGAAAATACCATTCCATCATTCCATGGTTCTGGGGGACTCGCACTCAATAGCGCTCAACAGGTTCCTGTCATTGGAACGTCGACTTCAGAAAAATCCCCAAGTGAGGACAGAGTACAGTAGCGGCGCTAGACCAAATCCAGGTGTCGGCGAACGAGCTTTGCGAGGCCGCAGTTATTTATATTAAAAATTGAGTGGCTTTACGAGGCATATGTTATATCCCCACCATGGGTTCAAAACACGGGTTTATTGTTCTTACAAAAAAAGGTCACAAATCCCGTGCTTTGCATGTTTATTCGAACAAATATTACATTATCTAAAGACATGCTTTTATTGGAGAAGGTACTGGTTTTCAGAATACAGTTTAAGACACTTAGGCAATTCACAAGATCTCCTATTCGCTTATCTGCTATTAGTTTAAAAAAAAAAATTAAATTTCATGCTGTCATTTCTCATATAAAATTTGAATAGCACAATAAAATTGAGCAACCATGTATATCAAGTGTGCTATTTTGTTTTTCAATTTGTTTTGTTTTGAAATGTAATTTTTTTCTGTTCACTTTTCTTTTCAATTTGTTCAGTTTGAAAAATAAAGGAAGCAGGAAATCAAAAAATTAGCAATTTCTTAAAAAGTTTTTACAAAAATTCAATTTATAGTTTTCAGATACGACTGTTCAACTCACCATAGTGCTCACAAGAGCTGTGTTATCAAAATAGTGCAATAAACCATAACACATCTTGTGAATTGCCTATACTACTATATCGTTATTTTACTATTTTCGACATTCGATTTGCTTCGTTGATAGCTTACCTAATTTTTTTTAATAAAACCAAGCTTAACGTAAAAAAACATGAAGAAAAATTGGTTGTTTAAGGGGCCTATTACCGTTCGCGAGTCGCTTGAGTTTTTCGAGTCACCTTATTCAGCGAGTTGCCTGGCTCGAATGATAGCGAACATATCAGTTCGCCTAAAACATTTTGTTTCCAGTTTTGAAAATAGAAAGGAGTGAAGCGTTCAGCAGAATCAATCCAGCACGTACGTCACGTACGTCGAAATAACTGACAGCAAAGTAGACTGCGGGTGTTTGTATGCGAAACGCCAGATACGACGGATACGTCAAAGTAGAAATTGCTCTAAAATTGACGTACGTGACGCAACTGACGTATTGGCGGACTGATTCTGCCGAAAGCTTGAACGTCAAATGTTAAATTAAAACTTCAAATTAAACCAAACTGAAGTTTCAGTTATTTTTGGGGCCTATTACCGTTCGCGAATCACTTGAGTTGTTCGAAGCGCCTTATTTGGCGATTCGCCTGGCTCGAATGATTATGAATAGCGACCATACCAGTTCGCCTGAAACATTTTGTTGCCAGTTCTCTGCAGTCGTCTGCATATGGGCAAATCCCAAATAGTGTTACATTTTTGCCAAAAAAACAAAATATTGAAACATCGAAGCACAAGGATAACCTTTTTTCTGGTATATTGGTAGATAAAGAGGAGCTTAAATTTATCAGCGTAATTCGTCTTACATAATGTCTAAAAAAGATATATAAATTCAAGTCGCAGTGTTTAATATACATTTATTTAAATACTACTGCACCGATTTTGTTGAAATTTTATCAACGTGTAGAGATATGTGAAGGTTATATTTGGCAAAAAAATTTTGATACCAGCCACCCGGTTTCGGAGATATCGTTAACAATTTAAACCCGAAAAATCGTAAATTTTTTGTTTGAGCGAAGTTGGTTAATCAATAATATTAACACTTTCCCTCCGATCATTTTGAAATTTTAGCAGCATACCGATTAATAAACAGAGAATGAATTGGAAAAAAATTGTCGATATCCGATAACCGGTTTTGGATATATCGATAAAAGTAAAACCCGGAAAATCTTTAAATATTTTTGATAACTTGGGCACTTCTCTACCAATTATATTAAAAGTTTAGCAGCATGTAGATATTTATATAAAGCAAAATCCCGAAACCCGGTTTTTGAGATATCGTCGAAAATGTTAAATTTTTCAAAAAAAAATGTTTAACCACTTCTACTAGTGAACCAGTGAGAGATAGGCACAAACGCTCAAAGGCAATTTTGAAGGTCGTAAAATTCCCTAAAAGGCCCCTTAAACCGATTCAGAATATTGCAAAAGGCATCCCAATTCTGATCGAAAAAATTCTAATTTTTCTAAATTTTAATAAAAAATTGCAAGTTCTAAATAGTAAAATATTAACAGTATATCTTGACAATGACATTGCATTGAATTTAAATGATCAAAAAACCAACAAAAAGTATGAAAGCCACTAAAACTTCGGTAAAGTTATAATTCAATATTTTGAGAGAATTAGTGGTTTCTTTAATTATTTTTTTTATATGTTTGTATTGTTGGGATAACTGTACTAAATTTGTGTTTTAGGTCACTGACGCTTAAATAAAAGTTAATTTAGAAGTAGTTAAATACATGTTTTACAATTTTTTTTTACGGTTTCTGATATCTCTCGAAAATTGCCCATATTTGCCCCTTGTTCAAATTTCAATAACCTTCGTTATAACATAACGAAAAGAGGCATTTTCATCTTTCAAAATGAGACTTTTGGTTTTATACTACTGTAGTGTAGGACAAGAAATTACAGAAGTGTAACACGTAATAAAAGTAACACTGTAGCTGTGCCTACAAAAAACATGCTACCGTAAAAAAGTTACGCACCAAAGTAGCTCGACATTTATGCCTTTACCTTTAAAACTAAAGGCCGCACACCAAATTCAAAACCACCGAAAGTTTTGCTGTATATTAGGCTATCATTGCGTACAACCAAAATTTTAATACTCCGTTGCCTCAAAAGGTTATAAGCACTAAATCACAAATATTGAAAATGGCCCAAAACAGAGTATCGCTATTTTCATTAATGATAACATTTAATATTGGAGGAGCACATTAACCTCCGTCTCAAAAACTACACCCTGGTAAAATTTCAGAGCGATACATTGATGCCTCAAAATTTTATAGAACAAATACCAAAAAGAAAATTAAGAGTATCACTCGAAAAAGCGATAAATTCGAAGTTTTTCGGCTTTCAAAGTTCTGTAAAAACTTATTGTCTACATTTTTTTCCTACAAATCTTCAATACGTAAAACTAAAAATTCATATGCTTTTTCCCCGCTTTAATTCATTAACCGATGTGTAGCATCCGAGTATCCAAAAATGTAACACTATTTGGGATATGCCCATATGCCACTACCTTCTGCCCCATTTGGCTGACGTGTTTATGAGTTATACGGGAATAATTCCGTCTGGGCCGGCAGCCTTGAACGGTTCGAAGCTTTAACTGCCCACCTAACCCTTTCCTCCGTGATGGGTACGTTTACAGGTTTGTTGTAGGTTATAAGGGTTCCTTATGTAAGTTCCCTGGAAAGTGCGTATTCAAGAGCAGCTCTAAGGTTCCCCCTCCGTGCGGGTCCAGAATCCGTCAGGTTTCCGCTCAGACTTCCCTGCCACCGCCGTATCGTCGAGTTCTACCTCGTCTGGAGGCTTTTTTTCAACGACGAGTTGTTCAGACTACGATCTGGCTAGGCGAAAACCCTACTAACTGTAGCAGTATCAACACTGGTGCGCTCAGGACTACCTGCTATCATCGTGACGTTGGGGTCTTCCCCGTCCAGCAGACTGTCTCCCATCTCCGAGCTGTTCACTGCTCCTTCGCCATTTGACGTGGCAGATACCATACTTTCCGAGTCCGACACCTTGCGATGTCCGAGTCCTCCAGAGCAGCCGAAATATCAGCGCATTGTGCATCGCCAAGGTCTACGTATATACCCTATTCAAGGTGAAGACCACCTGCCTATCAGGCCCTACCGCATCCTCAACCAGATTGACACTCCAGTCCTGCGTCGGGACCTCGATTCTTGCACCTGGGTAGATCTCAGCCAGTGTTGCAGCAGCTGCCTTGTACAGAGCCATAGTTTTTGGATCCTCGCAAGCGAATACTTTGATTTGACCCTGGTGCCATCCTGCATCAGAATCTATCGCCGTGGCACGCGGAGACTCATCCATGTCCTCCTGTGCAGTATACGTAGTTGCTTTATCTTTGGTTTTGGGGTTTTATTGTTTTAATTATTCATCTTGTTCGTACGACCCTCGCCGGGCAAGGCCAGCTTAGGGTCAAGGGAAGAGTAAGGGGAGTGTGTCGTTCGCCGCGGCAGAGCCCCATACCGCGGTAAGGCCATAGGTACTCTCCGAGGCGGCCCGGTATCAGAAAGGCTCCGTTCGATTACAGCCACGATTTGCCTCCCGGCTGCAAACGTGGTCGCATAACACACTGGAGTGGGAGGGGAAGATCTTTGTCGTCGCACCAGAGAGGCAAGGCTTCTCTCGTGATGTAGTACCGGGCGGCGCTATGATCACAAGGGCAGCGTAGCCCTGTGGCTATCGACTTAAGCCTTTGTACCGCGGCAATGTGTCCACCCTTCACGAGAGGCTTCATTTTTGTACATTCGCTTAATTTTGAAGTTTGAGGCGAATGTTACCGGGTGGCTCGCAGTCGGTAATACATATGTCGGCGAGTCGCTCATATTCTTGTTCGCAAACCGTAATAGGCCCCGATTTTTATTGTATTTTTTTATTGAAGATTTCTTTTCCAGCATTTCAGGCCATAGTTAAACAGGGTCCAACTCCTCAACAACCATCACCTTCTTCCTCAACGACCAACAATCAACCTCATAGGCAAATGAATGGTTGCTTGGAATGCGCTTCGAAAAGAAGCGTGCAATAAAAAGCTTTCAGCAACGCTGCTGCCACAAAACCTAAGCTCCTGGGTTTAGGTACACCGATTAAAACACAACGAAATTTTTACATGGATGCCCTAGAAAATAGTGAATTTTGCAACTCTGTTGGAAGAACTCCCACCATTTTCGGCAAGGCACCTTTACCAACATTATAGACTTTATTCTTCTTATAATTAGCACAAATGTGCAAATAGACTACATAAAACACTGTGCTTACAAATGAATAACTCTTTTTGGTATGAAACGTATCGCATACACTTATAAACGTTACCGAAACGTTACCAAAAGTACTAAATCATTCCATCTTCTAGTAGAATCAATAGCTCGGGGAATACCCGAACTTCTAACTCTCAATGTCATTAAAAGCAGTCATTAATTTGAATCATATGGAGCCACTATACGTATACATACAATGGTGGTCATACCATTTGCAAAAGATTATAAAAGCGAGTTTCCACCCTTAGTTAAATTTTGCTTAATTTTGTCGCTTTTTCAAGCTTTACTCAAAATTCATAGACTGCAAAATTTGGCCTGGGCTTTCTAGAAAAAATCTGAGTAGTTATGCAGTTTTGTAGCATATTTAGTTAATTTAAATATAAAGAGGTAAAAGTCCGAAGTCCTCGAAAGCGTGCAGATTTTTGACAATTTTTTTTTTGTTTATTCTTTCTCCATATAGAGCGTTTCTTTTTCAAGTGAACCAAATTTCAACCGCCATGCTACGGATTTTGTTCAAATTCGGCTTACACGTAGGAACTATAAATTGATTTGACACGTATTTTTTGTTTTGCCATTTTTTCGATATTCTTCGGAGATATGATCTGTCAAAGTTTGGAATTTTTCTTAACCCTTTCGCTACATCTTTTTACTACGCTGGCCAAAAAATCCAAATTTTTGTCCAACTATTTGTTTAAGCCCCAGTAGCAATAAAAAATAAAATTTTTATAAAATTTTTTTTTATAAGTCTGTTTTTTTACATGTTGCCATATGGCAACAAATATACTGTACGGTAAAGAAAAACTAGGGAATTTTATGTTTTGAAATTACGAATATAAGTTTATTTTAAAACGGTTTTACATCGAAATTTTAACTTTATCTTTTATATATCTATTATTTATCTATTATATATGTATGTATATCTTTTACATATATAAAAATGAATGTATGTATCTACCCCTCTACCTACCAAACCGTCCATAGGATTGAAATAAAACTTTGTCAACTTATTTCTTCCCCTAGCAGAAAGTTAAATGGCATAGTAAAAATATTTTTAAAAGGGCGTGGCACTTCCAATACAAACTGAAATTTTTAAAATATTTATCTCACACTGCTTGGTCTAGAGCGTTGAAATTTTGTATGAAAGTGAAGTTTCAAGTTGCGGTAGAATTATGTGGTGGGCGTTTATATAAATGGAGGCGTGGCACCTCTCATACAAAAAACTTAATGGTCTGTACATCTTCGCATCTATTTGCAGTAAAATATTGGAGTTTTCTATGAAAGCATACTGAGTTGTGGTAGAATTATGTAAAAGTGGGCGTCATTGGAAAAGGAGGACTAGCACGTCCCATACAAATAAAAATTTGGTCTTATAAAGTGCACATCTCTATAGGTGTTTGCTCAAAAAAGCATTGCAATTTGGTATGAAAAAATTAGTTTGATTTGCGGTTATGTGAAAGTGGGCGTTATTGTAAAAGGGCGCGGCATATCTCATAGAAACCGAAAATTATAAAGTGTATGTCTCTGCAGGTGTTTGCTCCAAAGCATTGGTATTTTGTATGAGAAAATTAGTTTGAGTTCCGGTAGAATTGTGTAAAAGTGGGAGGTATTGTAAAAGGGGCGTGACACCTTCCATACAAACTGAAACTCTTAAACTGTGTATCTCTGTAAGTCTTTTCTCTAAAGCATTGGAATTCTATTCATTGTTGTCAAATGCTCCTAATATTTCTCCCCTTCAGAATCCAACAAACCTGACAAGTCAGACTCCCCGAAATTCTCCAAAATCTTTTCTTTGATTTTGTAGCTTATTTTCCTTGATTTATTTTCAAATTATAATGCGCTAACAATAATAAATCCAAACTATTCAGGTCTCAATCGCAAAAAAAATTTCTTCTGCAATCTAGAGCAAATTTACACCTTACAGCAAAATTGTTGCCATTTGGCAACACGTAAAGTTATAAAAATCAGTACCGCTTTGTAAACTGTTCGTAAAAAAATATTTTTATGCCAAAGCGTAGATTGAAGATTCTTTTACTTATTTTATACAACTTTTAGTGAAATTATTGTCATCATCATCATTTATTGGCGCTTAACCGCCTAAGCGATTTTGGCCGTTTCGTATCAAAGCACGCCAGTCATTCCTTTTTAGCGATAACCGACGCCAATTGGAAACCCCAAGGGAGTTCAAGTCATCCCCCACCTGTTGTTTCCATCTCAGTCGAGGCCTCCCCCTTCCTCTGCTGCCGAATTCAGGCGACGATAGGAAAACCTTCTGTGCTGGAGCTTCTTTGTCCATTCGCATAACATGGCCCAGCCAGCGGAGTCTTTGGGCTTTAATTCGCTGGACTATGGTCAGATCTACGTAGAGCTCGTACAGCTCATCGTTAAATTTCCTTCGATACTCGCCGTTGGCATCACGGGAAGGACCATAAATCTTCCGGAGAACTTTTCTCTCAAATACTCCAAGGGCCATCTCATCTTCTCTTGACATTGTCCATGAATCTGAGCCATACATCAGGACAGGTATGATGAGAGACTTATAGAGCGTGATCTTTGTTCCTCGAGAGAGGACTTTACTTCTCAATTGACTGATATTATTTTCGATGTTAATACTGGTTCCCAAATAGACGAAGTCTCTCACAGTTTCAAATTTGTAACTATCAACAGTGACATGGCTGCCAAGGCGCAGGTGCGCCGATTCTTTCTTTGATGACAGCAAATACTTCGTCTTGTCCTCGTTCACGGCAAGACCCACTTTTTTCGCTTCCTTATCCAGTCCAGAGAAGGCAGCGCTTACGGCGCGGTTGTTAAGGCCAATGATATCAATATCATCGGCATACGCCAGCAATTGCACGCTCTTGTAAAAGATTGTACCATTGCGGTTTAGCTCTGCTGCTCGAATTATCTTCTCCAGCATCAGATTGAAGAAATCGCACGAAAGGGAGTCGCCCTGTCTGAAGCCTCGTTTGGTTTCAAATGGCTCAGAGAGGTCCTTCCCGATTCTGACGGAGCTGTTGGTATTGCTCAACATCATTTGGCAAAGCCGTATAAGCTTTGCAGGGAAGTCAAATTCAGACATGGCGGCATACAGGCAACTCCTTTTTACGCTGTCAAAAGCGGCTTTAAAATCGACAAAGAGATGGTGAGTGTCGATTCTCTTATCATGGGTCTTCTCCAGGATTTGGCGTATCGTGAAAATCTGGTCGATGGTAGACTTACCAGGTCTAAAGCCACACTGATAAGGTCCAATCAGTTTGTCTACGATGGGCTTCAGCCTTTCACATAACACGCTAGAAAGAACCTTATATGCGATATTAAGAAGACTAATTCCGCGGTAGTTGGTGCGGTTAGCGGGATCGCCTTTCTTGTGGATTGGGCAAAGCACACTTAAATTCCAATCCGGAGGCATGCATTCGTCTGACCATATTCTGCATAAGAGCTGATGCATGCTTTTTACCAGCTCTTCGCCTCCGTGTTTGAACAGCTCGGCGGGTAGTCCGTCTTTTCCAGGCGCTTTGTTGTTTTTGAGCCGGGATATAGCTATCCTCACTTCATCATAGTCAGGTGGTGGGACGACTTTTCCATCGTCAGGGATTGGGGTATCGGGTTCGACGTCTCCCTCGCAATTTAGCAGTGAGAAGAAGTGCTCCCTCCATAATTTAAGTACACTTTGTACGTCGGTTACCAGGTCGCCATTATTGTCCTTACAGGAGCTTGCCCCGGTCTTAAAACCTTCCGTCATCCGCCGGATCTTTTCATAGAATTTTCGGGCATCATTCCTGTCAGCCAGCATCTCAAGCTCCTCACACTCACGCCTTTCGGCCTCACTTTTCTTTTTTCTGAAAAGGCGTCTCTCTTCCTTCTTTGCCTCACGATATTGTTGCCATACACTGCGGGTTGAGCCCGTTCGCAACGTCTCCTTGTAGGCAGCGTCCTTTTTTTTCGAGGCAGTTTTGCATTCCTCATCGTACCAGTTGTTCTTGCGGGCTCGCTGGAACCCTATAGTGGCCTCAGCGGCGGTACGCAATGAGTGAGAGATATGCTTCCATTGCTCGGTTACATCGTTAGGTCGAGGATTGCCCTCTGCTAGCAGGTGTGAGAGTCGAGTTGTGAAATTATCAGCTGTCTGTGTCATGCGCAGCTTCTCGACGTCAAACTTTCCTTCCGTTACTGTGCGCACTTTCTTCGTTGCACAGAGGCGTGTGCGTATCTTGGCTGCGACAAGATGATGGTCAGAGTCAATATTGGGACCACGCAGTGTACGCACGTCCAGAACGGTGGAGCTATGTCTGCCGTCAATCAAGACATGATCAATCTGGTTTCTAGTTCTTTGATCAGGGGACAGCCATGTGGCTTGGTGTATTCGCTTATGCTGAAACCTGGTACTACTGATGACCATATTGCGAGCAGCGGCGAAGTCAATCAACCTAGTGCCGTTGGGGGATGTTATATCGTGGAGACTGAATTTTCCAACTGTGGGACCAAAGACTCCTTCCTTGCCCACCTTGGCATTAAAGTCGCCGAGCACGATTTTGATATCATGCTGGGGGCAGCGATCATAAGTCTGTTCAAGTTTATCGTAGAAGGAGTCCTTCTCTGCGTCGTCCGTCTCCTCTGTCGGCGCATAGGCGCAGATAAATGTTATGCTGAAAAACCTCGCCTTGATGCGGATCGCAGCGAGACGCTGGTTCACAGGAGTGAACGCTAATACTTGGCGGCGAAGTCTCTTTCCCACCACGAATCCCCTACACCACGCGCTTTGCCGTGTGTCTGGCCACTGTAGTATACGTCACAAGGACCGATGGTCGTCTTTCCTTGCCCCGTCCATCGCATTTCCTGCAGGGCGGCGATGTCGGCCTTTGCGCCTACGAGGACATCAACCAGTCGGGCAGCGGTACCGTCCCTTGAAAGGGTCCGGACATTCCCGGTACATGCCCTAATATCCAAATCATTATGCCTTATTCGTTTTGCCGGGTCGTCAACATTAAAGGGGGTTCTCATCCGAGGCTTTGCATTTGTTTTCATTGGAATTAAGTTTTTTACGTGGCGGGTCCCAAACCCAGCGCACAACCCGTTTCGGGGTTTTGGAAAATATTTACACATTTATATAGCGAGCTGCTTGCTTCAAGACAGACGCCCGCTTGCAGCCGCACCTCATGGTGAACAGACGCTACGCCAAAACCTCGGTGAGCCCTTAAACCAAGTATGTCAGAGTGGCCCCACCGGGGCTCCCTCTCTTTCTGCCGCGAGCCTAAGTAGCTCCCGTTGCCCAGAGTGCACGAACGAGGACGCAAGAGTCGGGATTGAGCAAGGTCACTTAGCAACCACACTCCATTACACTCCCATTATTGTCATAATTTACTAAAAAATGTATATAAGTAAAAGACAAATTTCATAGTAAAATTATGTATTGCAAAGGCCTTTTATGAAAAATTGTATATTATCGATATTTAATGGACGATGATAACTTATTTGATTTTTGTCTACTCTTTAAACATCAATCTTCAACAAAACGTAAGAAAGAAGGTGATATTTTATACACAGGAGTAGCTAGGCCCCTCTAAAGTTGGATGTTGCCATATGGCAACAATATCGCGAAAGGGTTAAACTAATGAAAACATGTACCTACTCAATCTATCATATCTCGGCTTGTACTAATGCTACAAACTTCAACTTGAGCTCATTTGAAAGCTAATGTATCAGGCTTTGCGTTTCTTAGTAATTTTTTTGCATCTGGCAATTTTTTTAATTTTATTATAATAATTGCATTTTTAACATTGCAACTGCAAAGTGTTACCCACAACATTTTTAGTTCTAAATAACAGCATTCGGTTGCTTATTAAATTCTCTACAAAATCAATATACATATTTCAAAAATGGGGTCTACATACGGACTTTTACCAAAATACATATATACAAGACTAACTCTATATTTTTGTATGAAAAAAAAGAAAAATTTAACACAAATTTTTTAACAAGCTTTTTTTTTGTATTATAACATGGGGAGCTAATACTATGAATTGGATAGATATAATTATGCATTTCTAATTCTAAATTATGTGGAAACCATGCAATATCATTCCCTTTCATATGCTTAATGGCTTGCTTGTACAATTTTAAGAAGGAACAAGTAAGGAAAAGGCTGTCTTCGCCTGTGCCGAAGGCTTTATACCTTTCATGAGTATGAGTCACGTTATTTGAAGCATGAACACACTATAAAGGAGTGACGCCCTTACGCTGATATATAAAGGATGCAATTAATTGTATAGGGGCTATGTGACAAATTAGGTCAACCCTACTGTAGACATTGCACACGCAAAAAGAGTAATAGTTACGTTTCTACCTTTTTAATAACAGTAGTTATAGCCCAAAATCCGTTTATCGGAACTATCGATTGTATGGGAGCTATGAGTACTATTTGTCCGATCTTACTGATTTTCTACATCAACATTTTCCATGTAAAAATAACAAAAGTTACAAAATTTCACGTTACTAGCTCATTAATTACAGAAGTTATAGCCCGAAATCGGTTTATCGCCTCCATACCAAATTTCATCGAGATATCTCTAAAATTGAGGGACTAGTTTGCGTACAAACAGACGGACAGACGGGCATGGCTAAATGGAATCAGCTCATCGTCCTGATCATAACGGTATACTTATTAGTGGGTATATCTGTTCTTCTTCTCATACTTGTTCGTGAAAGGTGAAAGGTATAGAAATTACAGCCAACATTGAATACAAGAAACAATTATAAATCTCGTCCGCCACCAGACTAATTTAAATTTGATATCGTAATAAGTAACTGTGTTTTAACCAGGGGCTGGAACCGAAACCGTAACTTTAACCGATTAAAATCGATTCATTTTTCAAAACGGAAATCGTAACCGTTATTTCGATCTGAAAAAGAACGAAACCGAAACCGTTTCTTTTTGTGGGAACATATTTTCTTTTACCAAAGCAGGGCACCCTTTCATGGAAGATTGTCGAGCAATGCTACAAAAGACACGTTTTGACCTCAGTATCAAATTCCGAAAAAGGAAATTTAGCTATAGCTGAATGATCCATACATAACGTTAATAATAATAATACATAACGTTAATACATTGTACAGCAGCCGGCTGGGTATTAGATCAAATCAACTTTCTTAAAGAGATTAAGACATAAGTAAAAAAGATGGCGTTCCCCTTTTTTCGAAGTTAGTCTCTAAAACTAAGTTACGGGCTTTCGAAGTTCGAAGTCGGACCCCTCGAAATTTGGTTTTCTAATTGTTTTGTTAAAAAAATAAAAAAATTAATACGACTGAATCTTTGTTTTTGGATGCGGATTCAGCCTATGTGGATTGAAGCATCTATCGCCTCTCCTCTCTCTCTGATGTTTTAGGCATTATCCAATTTTTATTAAGCGAGCGCTTTTTAGAAATTATTAGAGTAATTTTATTACTATTCGTACGTTTCACTAATAAACAAGGATGTAACTGCGTCAATCTATTTTCTTCCTGTTTCTTATTTTGTCAAGTCAAAGTCATAAAATTAAGTTTCATCCTAGTCTACTATGCAATAGATATATAAGTTTGCCAAAAGAAGGATAGTGGTATTTTAGATAACATAACACATTAACCAAGTAGGGAGAATGAAGTCGCAGAATTTCTGCTTGAAACAACCATTAGTTTAGATTTCAAGGCCGTTCGATTTCGCTCCTTTCTAATAAATCTCACTTGGATAGCATTACCTCTCACAATGTTATACTACAAAAAAAGCTTGTTAAAAAATTTGATTTTTTTTTCATACAAAAATATAGAGTTAGTTTTATAAATATGTATTTCGGTAAAAGTCCGTATGTAGACCCAATTTTTTAAATATATTGATTTTGTAGAGAATTTAATAAGGAATCGAATGCTATTATTTAGAACTAAAAATGTTGTGGGTAACACTGTGCAGTTGCAATGTTAAAAATGCAATTATTATAATAAAATTAAAAAAAATTGCCAGATGCAAAAAAATTACTAAGAAACGCAAAGCCTGATACATTAGCTTTCAAATGAGCTCAAGTTGAAGTTTGTAGCATTAGTACAAGCCGAGATATGATAGATTGAGTAGGTACATGTTTTCATTAGTTTAAGAAAAATTCCAAACTTTGACAGATCATATCTCAGAAGAAAATCGTAAAAATGGCAAAACAAAAAATGCGTGTCAAATCAATTTACGTGTAAACCGAAGTTGAACAAAATCCGTGACATGACGGTGGATTTTTTACAAAATTTGTATCACTTGAAAAAGAAACGCTCATAACGAAATAATAAATTTTTTTTTGTATGGGCAAAATGCCGAAGTTTGCCCGAAAAAAAATTTCAAAATTCAGCTCGTTTTCGGGAGACTTGAGACTTTTACCTCTTTATATTTAAATGAAATGTACTAGAAAACTGCATACTCAGATTTTTTCTAGAGAACCCGGGTCAAAAGTTCAAAACTTAGACCACTTTTTGCAGAGTTTTTTGAATTTTACGTAAAGCTTGGAGAAGCGACTTAAATGGCATTCATTACAACATAAGTAGTATTTGCAAACAAAATTAGGCAAAACGTAATTTGAATGACATTGAGGGTTGAAACTCGGAGTTATAATCGGTTACAAATGATATGACCACCTCTGTATGTATGGACATACACAAAAGATATTTCACTTAATTTTTTCTATATAATCTAGTTTTGCCAAATTTCTTTTTCGGGAGTAATAAATGCAATAGAATAAATGTTAGAAAAAATATAAATAGCTTGAGAGTTTGTTCAACCCTTTTGCGAGGCCGTCGGCGAACTTTCAGCAATCAACGACTTATAAAGCAATTATCAGCCAATTTCTACTTTTGAAAGCCTTTTGCGAGGCTGTCTCAGCCGCGAGGACGTCGGCGAAGCCTGGCGCCGCCACTGACAGAGTACGTCAAGTTCATAGACGAATATGAAGCCCTGGGGCACATGACGAAAATATCAGCAGATACGATTACTACACCGAACTATTTCATACCTCATCACTGTATACTGAGACCAGAGTGCACAACCTCAAAACTTCGCGTGGTATTTGACGCATCTGCGAAAACATCGACCGGTCACTACCTAAATGACATTATGTACCTACACAGGACCAAAGGTACAAAGCGATCTGTTTTCAATATTGCTGCGTTTTAGAATGCCAAGGTTCGTGTTCACTACTGATGGCGAAAAAATGTACCGTCAAATCTTAATAGCACCAGAAGATCGGCCGTTTCAACTAATAATTTGGCGAAAGGATGCCAACATACCAATAACATATTATCAGCTAAACACGGTCACATATGGAACTAGGTCAGCACCATATCTAGCCACGAAATGTCTGCAAGAAATTGCCACCGAAAATGCTTCTCGATATGCGCTAGCCTCTCAATTTCTAAACGACAGCTTTTATGTTGACGACGGCTTAGGCGGAGCAGACAACCTATCCACAGCAATGCTCATACAAGAACAACTAATAAAGATCATAAAGGATAACGGCTTCAATCTACGAAAATGGAGCGCCAACCACCCTCAACTGCTCCAAAATATAGCAGAAGGAGATCTAGAGGTTAATCTGGACTTGGAAAACACAAGGGCTGCCGCCGTCAAAACATTGGGGCTCACATGGCTCCCAAAACCGGGCCTGTTAGCTGTCAAGGTCAACATAGAAGAAGTAAAGAGGATAACAAAACGCTCGGTCACGTCAGACCTAGCAAGGCTCTTCGACCTATTAGGAATACTGTCTCCTATCGTAGTAACGGCCAAAATACTCATACAAGACCTATGGGAGCTAAAATTAGATTGGGATCAGGCACTTCCAGCAGAGCTACATACAAGATGTCTCACGTTCAGGTCAGATCTTGAAGAGTTAAAAATACTTCAGATCTCAAGGCACATTTTCTCGGATGCATCAGAGAAGGCCTATGGAGCAGCGGCCTATATTCGCGCCACGCTGAAAGAAGGCACCGTCATGACAAGGTTATTATGTGCAAAGTCAAGGGTAGCTCCACTGAAAAAAACAAACAATACCCCGCTTGGAGTTATGTGCTGCTGCATTAGGGGCCCAGTTGGCAGAAAGAATAGCAGCAGACATTCAATTTAAGGGTGGACCAATTCCGAGATAGTGTTGGGTTGGGTAAATTCAGACGCAGCACACACCACATTCATCGCCAATCGCGTTGCAACAATCAAAGAAACAACTAGAGCGGAACAGTGGCGGACATGTTCGATCAAAGGACAATCCAGCCGACATCCTGTCTAGAGGAATGTCATCAAAGGAATTTAAAGAGTGTGCACTATGGTTCTGTAGACCATTATTTTTGCATGGCAAGGAATCACTCTGGCCGAAACGTCTCAACCCAGCCTCCAATAACCAGAACGATTTAGAAGTAAAGGCCAACCATTCGAAATCACTGGTCACATCGGTAGAAGAAACGGAGATGATTTACAAGGTGAATCACGGCAACTCATTTCACCGGCTACAACGTATAATCGGCTATGTACTACGGTTCATCACGCAAGCTAAAAGCAAAACAGAAGCACAGCCGTCATCACGAAGCTTAACCACGGCAGAACTGGAGCTGGCACTAATGCACATCGTCAAACAAATACAAGCGGCAGACTTTAAGGAAGAAATCAAACAATTGAAACATCATAAGGAGCTCCAGCGGCCTAGCAACTTGTCCAACCTCGCACCATTTTTGGATAACAAGGGATTGATACGGGTTGGAGGGAGACTAGAGGCTTCATCAAAACACCAACTTCTTCTACCATACAACAATAACATTACAAAATTGATGTTCGAAATGGTACACAAGGAGAACAAACATTACGGCCCGCAAACTCTGTTGGGAATGATGCGACAACGATTTTGGCCCATAAAGGGAAAAATCATGGCACGGGCAACAGTGCATCGATGCGTCACATGCAGCAAGGCAAAGCCAGAACTACTCAATCAGATCATGGGAAACCTGCCTTCCTCAAGGGTCACACCATCTCGACCATTCATAAACAGCGGTGTAGATTATTGCGGCCCTATAACAGTGCATTACAAACTTCGTGGAAAAAGGCCGCACAAGGCGTATATTGCGGTGTTCGTTTGCTTCACCACAAAGGCAGTCCACCTAGAGCTAGTGAGTGACTTAACCACCGAGGCATTCATTGGGGCCCTCAAGCGCTTCATCGCCAGGCGAGGCCATTGTCAAAACCTGTACTGTGACAATGCCACAAATTTCGTAGGAGCTAAGAACAAGCTCCCAGAGTTAAACTCGGTAATACATTCACAAGAAGCACAAGAAAAAATCATTCACGAATGCCGGAAAAGAGGAATCCAATTCAATTTCATCCCCCCAAGAGCGCCACACTTTGGTGGACTGTGGGAGGCTGCAGTCAAATCGGCAAAGCATCTGCTGCTAAGAAGTACAGCAAATGCCAGCTTAACGTATGAGGAGCTCGAAACCCTGATAATCGAGATCGAGGCGATACTCAATTCTCGCCCGATATCACCAATGTCAGATGATCCGAACGACATTAGGGCACTTACTCCAGGGCATTTCCTGATAGGAGAACCACTCACTGCACAAGCCACTTCCGCCAAGCTCAAACTAGAAACAAGATGGAAGCTAGTGTCCCAACTTAAACACGAGTTTTGGAAACGATGGTCCAGGGATTACCTCAACGAGTTACAGTACCGCAACAAATGGCAAAAACCGACGGCGAACTTAGAACCAGGGGACATAGTGGTACTCAAGGAAGACAACGTCCCAGTGATGAAGTGGCCCTTGGGGAGAATAGTGAAAACTTATAAGGGTCCAGACGACATAATCAGAATGGCAGATGTCAAAACAGCATCCGGAGTGCTTTAGCGAGCAATCAGATACCTCGCTCCAATTCCACGACTAAAAGATGGGGAAACGGAAACCCAACCCTCAGGCAGCCAGCCAAGTCTGTCACCAAGCTCACCGCAACCGGATCGTAAGGAAGTATCCCCAGAGGAACTACCCAAGGCAAAACCACGAAAAGTTACGTCCATGTCAACAATGATAATAGCTCTGCTGGCACTTCCACTAGTGTTTTCGGCAGACATCGAAACAACAGAATTCGACACCAAGATCGGCATCCACTTTGAAGGCATCACCAAGATGGAAGTGTCACGCTCAGAGTGGAAAATATTTCCTACTATGATCTGCAGCCATATTGGGACACCATAGTGCTGAAATCGGCCTGTGAAAACGTAGTAGACACCTTGGAAGCCGAAATCGCAGAACTAACTGAAGCAAATAGCCTCCTCACACGATCCAAACGAGGCGCGGTCAACTTCGTCGGCAACATTGCCAACTCATTGTTCGGTGTGTTGGACACCAGCTATGCAGAAGAGATGTCAAGCACAATCAACACGCTCAAACAAAATGACAACCATTTACCCGTACTCAACAATCAAACATCAGTTATTGATGCAACACTCAACATCTTCAAACAAGAGGAGCAGAACATCAAACAGAAGTTCAAGGTGGTGGATGACCAAATAGTGAAGGTGGCAGCATATGTCCGTACGGAGCAGACGCAAAGGTACCAAACAAACCTCTTCCAAACTAGCAGTACATTGGCAACTCAACTCGCACTATTATCAGCCAGACTACATAGAATCCAGGCAAGAATTACACAGGCCAACACTCAATTTGCCTCTTTGAATTGATCAACTGATTCTGGTTAATTTGGGTGCGCTGAATTCAAATCTGCAATCAGTTTGTCTCTATCAGCTCTAGTTTTCATGATATAGCTTTTTTATACCCTCAACTTATGACCTCCAATTATGACCGTCTGTCACTTTTTCAAAAAAATTTTTAAATCAAAATTTCTTATTTACAGCTATAGTAGTTGCCAAAAAAAAACATTTTTTTCGGAAAAAAATTGTTTACCCAAAATTTTTTTTCCATAATTTTTTTTTCATCAACATTTTTTATTTTTTAAGTATTTGAAAAGTAAAACTTTTTCATAGGAATAAAAAAAAATTCTCACAAACATTAAAAATATAATATATGTATATATATATATAATTCTAGTTACAGAATGTAAAGCTTCTTTGAAGAGACAATCTGGAATGAACAGCCGGATCAGAATCTCTTTGCAAATTCCAACAGTAGTCTGCCATCATATGGGCAAATCCTCAAAACTTTTGATAATGCAAAAAAAAAGATAGAAAAAAGATAATAGGAGCACACCCTTGAGCTTTTGCTGACACTTTTACTTAGTTTATAAGATTATATTTTGACTCTTGTTAATATGCTAAAGGTGCGGGCGTGGAAATTATGACGTCATCATTATGAAATTTTATTTTTTATTTTTACTTTTATTTGCAATCTATTGCCTAGTTTATACGAATGTAAAATCGAATTATTTCAAAACGAATTTCTTACGACACATTTCAAAATCCCTTTGAATTAATAAGTACCTACTTATTTGTACGCAAATTGAACCTTAATTACCGGCGCCACAAAAAAAAAGTGTCGGGGTTGGGGGATCAGACCACCCTTTCCCTATGTATTTTGACGCGCTGAACACGAATCCGGTGTCCGTTTTGGTCCAGCACGTCTGAATTTTTTCCTAACCTCAAAAAACCAAAAACCACTAAACATTCGAAAAATTGAAGGTACAAGTAAGCTTTTCACTTTTGATATATGCATGGATCTTCAACGCGCTTTTTTACGTTAATTAAACATATTGAATACTCAAGTTTACAATTAACATGGCATGAAAATATCTGTCAGTTTGTGTGTGCTAACAAAAAAATTGAATTATTTAAACTATTCACAAACCAAACGGTTGATTTATAGTGGCTGCTGTAAGCATAATATGAACAGCACAGTAATCGGATCACGTGTGCAGGGTTCTTTTTGAGTTAGCATCAAGTATATTTGTTCATTTTTTTGATAATTAAAGGGGCGCGCAAGTAAATGGCTTAACTATACCGAAAAATGAAAAGTACAAAAATTTGTTCTCGCATTTTCTTAGCCTTTTAACTTTTAAATGGAACGAAGCACGCACGCGACCTTGTAGGTTAAGTTTCAGTATGTAGAAAAATACTTGAAAAAACAAAGAGTGGGTCGCAATATTGAGGGGCGCCCTTAAGAAAAGATTAACAGTTCATAAATTTTTGAAAACTCGCACACGTTTTCACAATTTTTTGAATTTGCGAAATTTTTCCTGGATTTATCAAGTATTATTTCATGCTTCTGAGACATTTGAAATGTTGATTTGTATCCATAAATTAAAAAAAAAATACTGAGCCTGTGTAACGATATCGAATTCCTTGCTATTGGATGATATTATCCGCCTCGCTCGATGTTAAAAGTTTTGAGGATTTGCCCATATGTGTATCCCACCTTCCCTGGTACCGATTCTCCATAATTTTGATATCTTGGTGAAACCTTTCTCCTTGTTCTTCGCTTAAATTACCCAAATTTTCGGGAAATCGAAACCAAGTGACTGTGCAAATAATGGATTTTAATACTCATGTTGCATCCAAGGTCTCTGAACTTATCCAGCATATTTTCCACTAATTGAACATAATTTGGAGCTTTATTATTTCCCAAGAAATTGTTTATAACTTGCACGAATGATGCCCACGCATTTCGTTCAGTTTCGGTCATTCATAAACTGCCTTATTTGGGGACCGTCAAAAACTCCTGCTCTAATCTTATCTCTACTTAGATTAGGCATTTTGCTGCAAATATATGCAAAACATTCCCCATCGCGATTCAGAGCCTTAACAAACTGCTTCATGAGTCCTAATTTGATGTGCAACGGTGGTAGGACGATCTTTTCACGTGGAACTAAAGCTTCATTTACAATATTTTTATCGCCAACAATCATTTTTTCTCTCGTAGGCCAATATTTTTGCCGCCAATGTTGTTGCTTGGATCTGCTATCCCAGACACACAAAAAGCAAGGGTACTTAGTATAACCACTCTGTTGTCCAAGAAGAAAATTTACCATTTTAAGATCAACACAAACGATCCATTGGTGGTCTTGGTATTTTATCTTCTTCATCACTAATGCAATGTTGTTATATTCTTTTTTCATTGTTGTGGAGTGCGTAATTGGAATTGATGCATACACATTGCCATTGTGCAATAAGACGCACTTCAAACTTCTCTTAGAACCGTCCACGAAGAGACGCCAATCGCCAGGTAGATACTTGGATAGCCCCATTTCCTGCATAAGACCATTTATATTATTACAAAACACCAGATTGTCTTCCTTAGTAAAAAATGTTAAACAAGCTTTACCCCTGGTGCGGTAATAAGTTATTTTTGTACCACGTTCTAACAATTTCTTATCATTTAACCTCGAAGCTAACAATTCAGAATCTTCTTTTGATAAGGCCAAATCTCGAATTAAGTTATTCAACTCGCATTGATTAAAACGTTGAGGAATATTTTCTGTGTCTTCGAAAACACTATCGCAATCACTTAGATCATTAGCGGCATTAGGTTCAAACTCCGAACTCGGCTCTGGAGAATCATTCAGTTTTGGAACGGGAACATCTTCGGAATGGGGAATTGGACGGCGTGCTGACGGTAAATCGGGATACTACTTTCCTAAAAATACCAGCAATACTCACTAAACAGAAGTAACAGTCGTCCGAATGATTTCTGGGCTCTCTCCAAACCATCGGCACACCAAACTTTAGCCTACTTCGTTTTCCTTGAGTCCACTGTCGCAAAATTACACAGCAAGTATTGCACACAATGTGTGGAGCCCAGCTTTTATCTTGGTCAACAAGATCAACTCCAAAGTAATCTAAATACGATTTTTTAACAAATTCCGAAATAGGTCTTATGTTTTCTTTAAAGGTGTATTCTCCACAAATGTAACAAAATGTGTCAGCGTAATTTTTACACCGTCTTCTATTGGAAGTCATTTCTATTTAGATCAACACTTTTTAATAAACTCTGCCAACTGCAATAAACCACTTCTTACAAGCAACTAACTTTCGATATGCAATTGGAGAGCAATAAGAAAATATAACGTTCTCGATAATATTATACAAATAAAATTCCCGTTAATCAGCTAGCAACTACACAAAAAATAATATTTTCGGAAACTGCTTGTACCGAATTTTATATACCATCCAGTAAATTAGTTACTAAGTTAAATTAACCGAATTCATCAAAAAAGCATATCTTAAGCGAACCGGTTTGATACCTTTAAGTTGACTGGAAGGTAAAATATACTTATGAAACGAAAAAAATATTTGAATTAAAAAAAAATTGTAAGGTAAACATTTTTTTTGCGAATTTTTTTTTTTTTTCAGGTCATAAGTTGGAGGGTATAAAAAAGCTATTAACTAGAATCAGTTGATAAATTCAAAGAAGGAAAATTTTTTTAATTTTGTCGGGCTGTGTTATCAATACGTTGACAGATGCGCACCACGGAAGAATCAGTCCAACGTTAGTGTCACCATCGGAACTTCGAGTAGAATTAGTCCGAGTTCGCAACCATCTACCCACATCGCTACGGTTGCCAGTGGACCAAAACAATCTCTTACAACTCTACAAGTTCATGAAGGTGAAAGGCGGAAGAACGGATGAGCACGTGATCTTCGAAATGTCACTTCCGTTGTGTTATCCAGAGACCTGGGAAGTACTCAAACCACATCCGATATCAAGCAGAATAAACAGTTCAACGGTTGCCATCACGCCATGCAATGATCTCATTGCAGTCAACGCGCATCGAGATCAATATATAACATTGACAGAAAATCAGTGGCGAGAGTGCATTACTATAAAGGAGAACCAGGTGTTATGCTTGAACGTGCAGACAAATTCACCGCAGACTCAGGCGCTTGTCAATGCGAAATGTCACTGCTCAACAACAATCCAGGGAACACCTGCAAGGTAGCCCCGGTAGAAGACAACGCACCGATAAAACAGCTGAAGCACAATAATCTCTGGATGTACGCGTTGGAGTCCCCCACTCGAATCAATGCCGCGTGCGGAGCAAATCATTCCCAGCTAACATTAAAGGGCTCGGGGATTATAAAAATTGGCCCCGACTGCACACTCAAACACAAGTCAGTCATAATTCAAGGGCATCAAGTATACTCATCTGCAATCCACGCGTCATACACTGCAACCGCAAACCTTAGCAGCATTACGTATCCTGAAAAGACATCTTCCATAATCCTGCACATACAACCGTACATTGATCAGGTCAAAAATATATCGACAATACAGCAAGGTTTAATGCAGGAAATAGGGACAGAGCTACCCTCACAAATTTCCCACCTCAAATACCATCATGCGACAATTGCGTATGACGCTCTAATACTATCAATTGGCATCATAGTTGCAATCGTGATAACCTGCATTCACAAGAAGTCCCGAGCTCCCGTTACATACGCAGTTCCTCAACCACGGCCAGCTGCACGTCAAGCACCATTTGCCGTAACAGTGACGTAAAGGGGCCACCGCACCATTAGAGTTAGTAAGAATAAATTGTAAATTAAAACTTAGCATTAAGAATGAAATGTAATTATAAACTTAAAATGTAAACAAAAAAATGCCTTATTTAGAACTAAGAATGTAAATTAAAACACAAGTGAGGGGAATGACGCATATCGAAACTCGTTGAATAAAGTCACGGGCGGGAAAATGTTCATTTCTGTCCAAATATGCAGACACAGGCATATTTGTTTGCATGAAATTCAAGAACAAGCAAAAGTGCTGAGTAGCGATTGCGTCATATTTTGCTCGCGGCCGTCAGTAAGTGTGCCGTCGCTGGCGTCAGCATTGCAACCGCTAGTGTCAGCAGTTGCGACAGCTGGCGACCTAATACAGTGGTCAGCAATTTCACTTACTGACGACCCAGAACGGTAGACTGCTGACTAGTGACCTAGCATTGCAGAAGTCAAGAGCAATGCACTAGTCAGCGTAATTTTAAGACCAAAATTGTATATAAGCGAAGAATTTAAAATAAAGAATTGAGAAATGCATGACCAACAAAAGCTACTTGTTCTTTAATCATATAGCGCAATTGCTTCCATTGCCTTAAATAACCAGGTTCAAGTCCCTGACGTTATTACTCACAAGTCTTGGTGCCACTGCCTTGACTAACATACCATACAACCCAAACTCCTGGTGCGACCACCTCGAGTACTATTATTTGTACGTGGTTTGGCACCTAAGCCATTCCACTCGATCCTTAACTCAGGACGGCAAATCAGCCGCTCCATTTGGTGAGCCCGACGTGATGTGTTGCCACTTGAGGAAGTTCACAGGGTTGCCACTTATCTCAATTTTTTTTTATATATTGAGCAAGATATGCCAATATTGGTATCAAATGAAAGGTATTTTCGATCGTATTTCAAATATGTAAATCCCAAGCAGGGTTGCCACCTAACCGCATTTTATATATTTTTCTCTATATCTCGGGAACCGCTCGGCCGATTTGGATAGAGTTTGGCATTATAGATAGTTTGATTCATTCTAAGATTATGTGCGTGGGTGTTGCCACTTAGGGTGGTTCACAGGGTTGCCACCTATCTCATTTTTCTTTTAAATATTGAGCAAGATATGCCAATATGGGTATCAAATGAAAGGTATTATCGACCGTATTCCAAATATGTAAATCCCAAGCAGGGTTGGCACCTAGGGATGCAACCTAACTGCATTTTATTTATTTTTATTGATATCTCGGGAACCGCTTGACCGATGTGGATAAAATTTGGCATTATAGATAGTATGATTCATTCTATGAATATACGCGTGGATGTTGCCACTTGGGGCGGTTCACAGGGTTGCCACCTATCTAAATTTTTTTAAATATTGAGCAAGATATGCCAATATGGGTATCAAATAAAAGGTATTTTCAACCGTATTCCAAATATGTAAATCTTAAGAAGAGTTGCCACCTAGGGTTGCCCGCAAACCGTATTTTATTTATTTTTCCTTATATCTCGGAAACCGCTTTGCCGTTTTGTATTAAATTTGGCATTATTAGTAGTATGATTCATTCTAAGGCTATATACATGGCGGTTGCCACTTGGGGCGATTCAAAGGGTTGCCACCTATCTATTTTTTGATAGCAAGATATGCCTACATGGGTATCAAGTGAAAGGTATTTGCGACCGTGTTCCAAATATTTAAATTTCAAGCAGGCTTGCCACCTAGTCTTCCTATCTTTCTTCGTACAACTCTCTTTCCTATCTCCCCCCCCTCCCCCACCCTTTTGCTCTTCATTGCCCTCTTTCCTTCTACCACGCCCCTCTTCCTCTATATCCCATTCGTATTAGCCCCTGTTAATTTAGGCCTAATTCTACCCATGTACCAAATTTTAAGGAAAACGCACCATATATAAGATATTTTCGAATGGATCGTTTCCCTGGTCTACTTCCCGGAAGTGAGATATTGTGAATCTAAACCATTATCGAATACATCTTATTTATATTTCGTTATTTCTGAACTTAAGAAGTTAACTTCTTTCACGTGTACTGGCTACACACGTTTTTTTTTTTTCATTGTTCTGAAACATGACGGAATATCTAAAAGGTATTTAACGTTGCTAGCTTCCCTTTCTAATCCCCATCTTGACCTCCCTCATAGATATCTAAATTGCCTCTTTGAAAAAATAAGAAGATGAAATCATCAAAATTGCTGCTATCCAGGGGACCCAACTTGGTTGTTGTTGTTGTTGTAACGAGGTGTAGTCCTGCCCAACGCGTATTTTTCCTTAACCTAAATTGTCATCAACATCTTCTAACGGGAGTCCAAGGAAACTAGCAGTTTCAATAGGGTTGGACCAAAGAGAGATGGGTGTTAGAAGAGTGGGCTCAAATGAGCAAGAAAATAAGTGATTGTGGGGGACGAGCCGCATGCCGGACATACATTCGGCACATCAGGGTTCAGTCTAGATATGTCCTAGGAGGCGGAATGAGTTCAAGCAGTTTTCTACCGGGATGCTGTGGTTTACAGCAATTCAGTAGGTACTGCTTGTTTAGCATTTCATTATGCTCCCTAACTGGAAGCATTTCCACCTCATTGTGTATATGAGATATAGGTGACATAAGGACGCACGCCGTAGCGGTTCTGAGCGCGGTGTTTTGACAGGCCGTAAGCTGATTCCAGTGAACGTCTGCAAGCCCCGGCGACCATATCGGTGACGCATAGTTCAGAATCGGCCGACCAATTGCCTTGTACGTTACCAATAACGTTTCTTTGTCTTTACCCCAAGTACTGCCGGCTAGTGATTTGAGGATTTTGTTACGGCTCTGTAATTTTGAGACAATTGCAGCTGAATGGGCAGCGAAAGTGTGCATGGTGTCGAAAGTCACTCCTAATATTTTTGGGTGAGCGACAGTAGGTATTTTATGATCACCTACATAAATTTCTAGTTCCATGCCAACCTGCGCTGTCCACGTCGTGAATAGGGTCGCCGAAGACTTTGTTGGCGACAATGTCAAGCTTCGGGCGGTGAAGAACTTGACTAGAGAGGGGAGATAGCCATTTATTTTAGAGCACAGCTCATCAACGGAAGTACCAGTAGCCAATATCGTGCAATCGTCTGCGTAAGAAACAATCGTAACTTCTTCTGGTGGAGGAGGAAGCTTCGAAATATAGAAGTTAAACAATAACGGGGAAAGGACACCACCCTGTGGTACCCCTTGTTTGATCTTCCTGGCTTTAGATTTTTTGTTTCTGAATACAACAGACGACCGACGACCACTGAGATAATTCGCGGTCCAACGCTTGAGACCCAACTTGGTCCTCGTTCGGAGCTAAGGTCCAGTTAAGCTTGCATACGAAGGCTCACAAAAACAAAAAGCTGTTCTGAGTAGCATTTAAAAAGCTCTAGAGTTCTTGAAAATGAAAAAAAAAGTTCTGAACTCTTCTTCTCATGAACTCTAAAGCTGCTTGAAAGCTATCCAGAACAGTTTTTAAAAATTGGTTTTTTGACATGTCGCATTCTATGTGAACTGGCATACACAATTTTTAAAGCATGTTTTCTGGTCTAACTTTTTTCCTTTTTAAGAACTCTAGGACATTCTAAATGCTACTCAGAACAGCTTTTGTTAAAGGATATGATTTTTCACAAGTAACAAAGTCGACGTTGTAAAAACTATTTAATTTGTGTCAAAAATTATAAAGGCAAGTTATTTAAAAAAATTCGATCTAGGTGGCACTGTTGACCCTTACTAGTTTGCAATTTCTTTTCAGGCATTTTGCGAATTTGAGTTGAAGGCAATGGACCACTATCTTCAAATAATGTGGAATGAAGGAATTGTGTGCAGCCTAATTTATGTACTATTCTGTTTGATATCAAGTTTAGACGCGTTTGAAATCAAATCTCCAACATTGATTATCTCTTTTTAAAAACTTAAAATCACTAATTAGATTTAATAATAAGTTATCCTTAACAGATCTACGATAACGAGGTGTCCCCAACTGGCTCCAGAATCACATAGGCTGTTAACGGTTATTTCAAGTAAGTATCCTTAACAAACAACTTTTTTGCTAAGGGAGTTTGACGGACATCTCCGAAATCTTCAGCTAGGGGTCAGAAACCGTTTTTAAGTAAGTTTACACTTGACGCTCATATTCAGGTATGAATGGTTCGGGCTGCGGATTCTTGATTTAAACTCATGTTTGAACAATTCAAAATGGCGGACCATAATTAAAAAAATATAGAATACGCTTGAAAACAGCTCTATAGGTATTTTCATAGCTTCTGTTAGATTTCAAGACTTCGAAATGGCGGATAAAATATGGCTGAAAAATAGCATGTAATACATAACGTCGCCTAAGAAAACGAACGGCCAATGTGCAAATTGACCATTTTCAGGTTTTGATGCAGAATAACTAATTCCGGGCTGATCTTTTCATTTCTGCAAACCGTTTTTTTCTATCTTCTTTAGTTTTTGAGTTATTTACTGTGAGTTTTGTCGTATGTTACAAAATATACCTAACAATTCGGGTATGCTTTTTGTCGCATATAGCAGAAATATATCACATACGACAATTTTTCATAGAAATTAATTTTTTGTTATCATTAGAAAACGTTTGTCGTAGGTGCTGCTAAACTGCCTACATACAATATTTGTATACAGACAAATTGTAAGCATTTGTCGCATTCATGCGTAGCTTAACCTCTGTAACGCGGGCAATTCTTTCCGTCATCTGTGTATCGTTGAGCAAGCAATTCCACTAATTTTTGTAACAAAGGATTTTTGATTTATTTAGTATTTATGATTTTTATAGATATATACATACGTACATATAAGTTTTTTTTAAGTATGTTAATTTTTAAATTTAAATAAAAAGACTGTGGACAAAAAGTATGCCTTTTATTTAAAATATGTACATTTATCGTGCTCATATTTTCTAAGTGAAATATGCCTGACATAAAATACGGACGTCAAATTAGAACTTTTTTATAAAAAATGGTAAGTAATTTTTTAAAAACCCATATTTTTTAAAGTTTATTATTAGTTATGTTGGCAAAGCCCAATACTTTTGTCGTATGTGCTATGAGTCAAAACTATATTTGTGAGCAGACGTCACATACGACAAATGCATTCTGAATGAAAAGTCGTATATCTTCTAAAACTTTGGAGATATTAAACTTTTGAAAATAGGAAATAATAATAAATACCACTCTCTACAACTCGTTAAAATTTCAAAAAAATCTACCGCACAGTTTTTGTATAGCTCCGCCCTAAACTTTAAAGTCGATATTCTCGAAACTGTGTTTTGTAACATACGACGTTCGTTTTCTGAGGCGACGATATACAATTCAGAATTAAATATCCAACCAAGAGTATCAAAATCGATTACAGAAATATATCTTGAATTAGATATCGATGTCGACCCAATTACCACAAAAATGGTAGGACAGGAAATTAGTGCTGTTTTATATTTACTTTATGAATTGTGTAAAAAGGCTGCTACATTTGCGAATAACACGAGCGGTTTTCGACTCCTCTTCTTGAGATCGTGAAAAGTCCAAACAATCGTCCATTTTACCCTCCTCATGTAGAATGGCCTGTTTTTCTTCAACTTTACCAACGCCTTTTTTCTTCGTTTCATAGCTTTTATAGCTCAGCCATAAACTCGATTCACAATGTTGAACAATGACAGTGGTGTCACCATACTTAATAATAGGTACGCCTATAACTTCCAGATCTTTATCCTCCAGTACTTTTTTTTCGTCGTCCTTTTCCTGTCTTAAACAAAAAGTAGTTGAGGCAATAGATGCCTCTTCTTTTTTAACCTTAAATAAAAAAACTCAATTAGTAAAGAAAAATCAATTTATCAAGCTGGAATTTACCAAAAATAGTTCGTTATTATCGTTAACACCTAAATATCGGCCAGTGGTTATGTGACGAATACGCATAGGATGATACCAGTTTATGAAGCCACCGGTCCATTTAGTGCGTGCTAATTCAAGTCGCCAAAGGGAACGAGCTTGTGACATTACTGAGCCACCCTCATATACAACAATACTAGTAAAAATGATTTCATAAAGCTTTTTATGCTTAAACGTTAATGTATTTTAATAGTTACTTTTGTCCTGCCTCGCGACCCCAAGTGCTTGGAATGGTTAAGCATTCATCACCACCGTGGAAAAACCTCAACACATCCCCACCAAATACATAGCCAACATATTTTACTCGAGAAATACCGGTACCGTAAGGCTGAACTGACCAGTGAGTCACGTGAAAACTAGCATTTACAATTGACTGCTCATTTTCCTTAGTGGTGTGCTAAAAATAGAATGTAAGAAATAGTGTATGGGTACATATACATATTCTTTCAAATTTGATAATACCAGATATCGTTCAGTAGCAACAGAGACCAAAATCAAATCATCACCGACTCGTACTTTCTCGCCTTCAGATCGTTGCTTGCTCGCTGGATGTACAGTCCACCAACAAGCTTCGCCTTGACTATGTTCTTGCAAACCCACGTCGAAAGATAACTTATCATTGGATGAAGACGTTGAAAGGCATGCCAAATACTGTTAAAAACAATATTTCAGAACAATAATATGATTTGAATTCTAAAATATGTAAAAGCCAAGAACTTGCCATATCACTGTTGTGGTGCCGCAAAAGTATAGCATTTCCATATAGTAATGTCCTGTGGCCAGATCCAGTACCTTTGCCCTGAAATTACACGACCTTTGAGTCATAACAATAATATGGCTAATGTGATATACTATGTATGGCTAACGTGATATACTATCACAACGGGCCATACAAGTGTCCAAGTGAGTGGCCCTCTCAGTTGGGCTGCTACCACCCTACCTAACCTAACCTAACCTATGTACAGGCAGACACATAATTGGTCGGTCAACCTATAAATCTCTATGAAGTAAGAGTGACTTGATGGGAGCCAGAACCAGTGCGGCTGCCTAAGCAGCTAAGCGGACAACGGCGTATGCTGAACTTCCATCAGCCGCTGGTATGAAACCAGTCTCTCAACGCCTGTGGCAATGGTCTCACGACCTGGCCTCAGAGATCCAAAGGAAGGAGAAGCAGTAGATGGGCTGTCAGCAAAAGGACCGACCGCGATGGAAACTCGGACTCTCAAGAGACATCTCTCCGCCGCTCTGCGTACCTACTTAGAAAAACGATTGGCCGCTAGGATCCTGAAGAAATATGAGGGAGTTCCGCAGGAAACGCTGTCGCCGAGTTCCAGGACTGGAGTGTCTTTCTCTCCGGGGATGCGGTAGGGCCTGATAGACAAGTGGTCTTCACCATGAATAAGGAGGCACTAGAGCCCCTTAAAAGGTGTAACGGACTAGTGCATTACAGTGTAGGCCAGATCGTTATCCACGTATACCGTGCCGATGCACAGCGCGCTGACATTGCGACAGCTCCGGGGGACTCGGAAATCGAAGTGGAAAGAGGAAACGAAGGACGCGGAAAGCTTGTTATGTGCCACGTCATTTGGCGAAGGTGCTGTGAACAACTCGGATATGGAAGACAGCCTGCTGGACGGGGAAGATCTCGACGTCACGGTGGTAGCAGCCAATCTTGAGCGCAGCTGCTCTGAACAACTCGTCGTTGAGTGACAGCCTCCGGGACCGGGCAGACCTCGACGATATGGGGACGACAGGGAAGTCTGAGCGCTCTCATGTTGGTGGTGCTTCAGATAAATATGCACAAATCTAAAGTAGCCTCGGCTGTTTTAAGTAGTCGTCTTTCTAAAGGCGACGTGGATGTGGTCCTCATCCAAGAACCCTGGGTCAACAGCTCGAGGATATGCGGATTGGGGACTAAGGGCTTCAAGCTCATTCGAGCCAGCGAGGAGGGCAAGGTCAGAACCTGTATTTTGGTCAAGTGTGGGCTGAACTCTTTTCTTCTACTTAACTATACCAATGATGAGATCACCGCTGTTAGTTTAATGGTCGGCAGCACCTGCCTGACGGTGGCGTCGGTCTATATGCGATACGATTCCGAAGAACCTCCACCACAAGGGAAGTTAAAGATCTGGTGTCAAACTTCTGCACGGCCATCTTATTATTGAAGCGGACGCTAATGCTCACCACGTCCAATGGTGAAGCTCCAATATCAATGCCAGGGGCGAGTCTCTGTTTGATTACCTATTAACAACCAACCTGGTAGTTTGTAACGGGGGTAGTGAGGCTACTTTTATCACCAAAACCCGTAGGGAGGTCATAGACATCACTATTTGTAGGGAAGGCGTTTATGAGTGGGTAAGAAAATGGCGTGTTCTTGAAGAACATTCATTCTCCGACCACTGGTACATAAAAATAGTTTTAGACTTTACTGTAGAGCAACCAATGATGAAGCGCAATCCACGCAACACCAATTGGCAGCTACACAATTAATATTACTACCCCCACAAGCCCCCTCATCAGTTGAGGAGCTGGAGGATCTGGTAACGACATACACCACGGCGCTCTCAACGCGGTAAACATAGGTCACATTGGTGGACCTACGACCTGGGATTGCTCCGCAAAACCTGCAGGAAACAATTTAATAAGTCTAAAAGCATCGACACGGAGCCTCGAATATAAAATGATTATTAAGGACCTACAAAAAAGGTCTGAGGTAGGCGAAGAGAGTATCGTGGAGAAATTTCTGCACTGGGGTCGAAAATGTCGACAATACAGCGAGCTTAGACGAGAGCTCTCAAAAACCCAAACAGCCATAAGCTATTTGCGCAAACCTGACGGATCCTGGACCAGCACGGAGGGGGAAACCCCAGAGCTGCTCTTGAACACGCACTTTCCAGGGAACTTGCGGGAGGAACCCTCAGCACCTGCAGCAAACCTGGCTGTAAACATAATAAACGATAACCTCTCCACTACTATTGATAGCAACCTTATCTCTAGCTATCAACATGCATACTCCAAAGGTAAATCTATGGAAACTGCGCTTCATAGCCTAGTTTCTGTGATTGAAAAATCGCTGCATGAAATGAATTACTGTCTCGTTGCCTTCCTAGACATTGAAGGAGCCTTCAACAACATAAGCCCTGATGCTATTAACACCGCTATACAAGCAGAAGCACTACTTGATACTCAAGTATTTTAGCATCCTACAGTTTTCTCCCGCTGAGCACAGATCGTTGTGCGACCACAACAGTCGGTGATAGCTGTTTTAACATAAACATCCCCAACAGGGAAGAATGGGAGAGGACGGATCGGAGTCCCCCTACTTATGGCGGCACTTCCATTTATACCGACGGACTGCAGATGGACGGCGCAGTTGGAGGAGGGGTTTATTCAAGGAATCTGGAACTTGAGCTCTCCTTCAGACTACCTGATCACTGCAGTGTCTTCCAGGCTGAAGTGTCAGCAATCCCGGATGCCGCGGCCTGGATAAATAAATGCGCTATGGGCGAGGAAATCGTTATTTTCAGCGACAACCAAGCGGCCATCAAAGCTCTTGGCTCTTATTCGTTCAACTCTGAACTGACGCTCAGCTGTCGTCGATCTCTTCAGGAGATGGCCGAACAGAACCGCGTCAACCTCACATGGGTCCCGGACACAGGGACATCGAGGAAAACTGTAAGGCAGATGAACTTGCCAGGCAGGGCACGACCAAGCAGGTTCTTCGGGATAAAGAGCGCTTAGGTATGCCGTTTGCCACATGCAAGCTAATGCTGAAGGAGTATACACTCCGCCAAGCCAACGAAAGATGGCCACAATCCCCCGGGTGCCAGATATCCAAACAAACTTTGCCAAAATGGGATCTTAAAAGATCTAGAGACATTTACTCCCTAAGAAGGAGTGAAATCTCCATATTAGTAGGTGTTTTAACCGGGCACTGCCTTATTGGTAGGCACGCAGAAAGGCTAGGTGTGCCTTACCGACGATGCTGTAGGAGTTGCAAAGATGATGAGGAGGAGAAAACGGTGGAGCACCTCATCTGCAACTGCCCGGCTTTAAGCGTCGCGAAAACGCGTTGTTTTGGAATTCCCTTCCTGGATAGCCTACGCCAGGTCGTGGAGCTGCACTTAGAGGACTTGATGGCCTTTATAAAGTCATGTAAGTGGATCGACGAGAAGTAACGGTGTCGGTTTAGGTGGAGAATCCCAACAACTAAGGGATATTCCATATGGCCGGGTCCCGGGATGAAAATAGCGTTGTTGGTATCCAACGGGCCTTTTAATACTGGCCTAAGTGTGCCTCTGCGGCAGCCACTTGTACCTAACCTAAACCTATTTTTTCTTAAATTCGGTCTAAAATATTAAAAATTAACAGGGTAATAAAAACTTGAGATAAGAACACAGTTTGTTTTAAAAAAAAAAACATCAACTCCTCGCCGAATTTGAAGACATTAGCAACTCTTCAGCAACACCAGAAGAGAATTGCTGCACAGTAAAAAGAAAAATCTAAATTTATTACCAATTTGGTGTTTATATGTAACAACGCCGAAAAGTATTAAATTAATACCATTTTCCGTTTATTTGAGAGAAAGAGTATTATTTTGGTATTATTTTAAGACCATTTGGACCAATTTAATTGCCAAAATTGAGAGAGATTTAGTATTATTTTGGTATTATTTTAAAACCATTAGTCCAAATTTAATTTCCAAACTTTTTCAGGGTCTTAAAATAATACTATTTGGTATTAAATTTAAAAAAAGTAGTCTTTCATTTTTTACTGTGTGATAAAAGCAACACCAAGTCTCCGCCGTTTGAAAGCGGTAATTAATAACTCTTTGATTTATCTTCTATTACTTTCATTTCCCCTTTAAGGTACTTTCCCTTCCCCATGTTTATTCCCTTTTCTATCGCTCTACTTCGCGCGCTGAAGCTGCTGAGTATTGAGTCGTATTTCACCAGCATAACTAAGTCAAATTTTACACCACGAAATTCTTGAATTGAACTCTGCTGGTGTTCTCTTTTGTGTTTTCTATTTGTGTCTACACTTATAAATTTTCAAGCAATTATGAAACAAAATACGGGCGTACAAGGAGGACTGATAGAGATGGCAGAAAAACTTGAAACAAATTGACGTTACGCTTTCAATGGGAACTCTTTCCCTCTCTTCTCACCCCCTGCGACCATTTCGCGGCAGAGTTGGATTTAATAATTAACTAACGTAAAATGCCACTAACTAAACTAAAAAATTAATTGTACGGGAATTATCACTGTCTTGTCATTAAGGGCCGCTTGCATAAAAGCCGATAACGCCTAATCGCCCGGTTACCGAAGTTTAAATTACGTATTTCGTTCGGTTAGCTGTCAAACTAATCACCGATTAGTCGTTATCGGCTTTTATACAAGCGGCTCTAACTCAGTTTCATCACGCTTTCTCAAAACTAGATTATTTTTCTCATTTAGGAAGTCGGAGGTACGCTCATAGCTTTCACAAATATGACATTACAAAATCTTTTAAATTATGAAATGAAATAGCGCCTAATCAGGCAACCCTTATCCCAATGAGTTTTAATACTTACAGTTTCTGATCCAGCCGCAGTTACAAGTTCTTGGAGGGCTCTCACTGACAATGCCTGCTCAATAACAAAAACGCATTGTGATAGATCGGGCGGAATGTTCTTGTCCGCGATGTTCTCTAAAAAGCAATGCCGATTGCCGAATCCTTCAGCTGCTAGACAGACGCGTTCTCCCGTAGCTGTACATGAAAGGCATACCATATCTTCCTGTAAAGGGTGAAAAATTTTAAAGTTGAGGTCGTATGTAAACAAAATACATACATATGGGTCGTTCCATATAATTTTTACAACTAAAAAATAAATTGTCCTGAAACATTTTTTTTTATAAACTGGATGCAATATAAATCGACACTTATTTTTTTATTTTCACATATTATGCGAAATTTGCGAGTAATAATTTTTTAAAGTTTTGATATACGAAAAAATACGACAATTTTAAGGTCCTTCAAATCATTGTAGTTAGTTTCTAAACGAATTCTTATAAAAAAGTGAAACTTACAGGTTTTGTTAATAATAGTTTGTACTCTTTAAGTACACAAAAATAAAAATAATAATTTTTTTTTTATACAATTTTTTTCTTTTTTTAGTTTTTATACATAAATATATATAACTAAAAATGGGACTCTTTAAATGTGTTGATTTTAAAACTAAGAAAGCTCTACAGTTTGAAGAATATCTCCTAAAAATTTCATAGTGGTAGGTTAAGTGGTTTCCGTCAACCAGCCAATTCTTTATAGTCATTTCAGCTCTTTGCCCATATAACATGCACCTAAGAACAGTAGCATACAATTTGTTTGTGTTTTTTGTGAAACATTTTGTATGAGTTGATATTTATTTATTTTTTTAATATTAAAATTAAACATCTCAAACTCAATAACAAGTTTGAGTTCAACGTAAAAATACATGCTGATTTTTTCTAACGAACCCCCAAGCAAAGTTGTAAAAATGATATGGAACGATATGGAACAAAATATATAAAATATATATGTATATATATTAGAGCGGGTCGATTTTTTTTGCATCAGGGGCCCATGGCGATTATGGTTATTTGGATCTTACATAAATTTCGAGCTAGCACTTTTTTCAATCAAATTTTTTTTTTTTTTTTTTTTTCAAAAAGTGATTCACTTGTTAAAAATCTGTGTTGAAAACTGACAAAAATCATTCTCTATGTGCATCTGGGGGTTTTTGGGGTCGAGGTATCCATTTCCGAAATTAATTTTTTCGTTTGACTTCCGCAAGAGGGCGCTTTCGCTCTTTTTTTAGGGTTCTAAATCCTTTTTTTTCGAAAATCGACCGCTTGTTCCAGAAATTTATGAAATTTGACTTTCTTTAATAGCAAATACATTCATTCTTCATGTGCATCTGAGGGTTTTAGGGTCGAGGAATCCATTTCTGGTATTGCTTTTTTCTTTTGACGTCCGCCAGAGGGCGCTTCCGTCCATTTTTTGGATTTTAACACCTTTTTTCCCGAAAATCAACAACAATGCTCCGAAAATCTATGAAATTTGACTTTCCTATAATGCAATTTCTTTTTCTAAGTAGACTAACACCCTGATTCTGCGTTCTTGATGAATTATCAAACAAAAGTGTTTTTGAATTTTTGCACCAAAAACCAGTTGTATTTTATTCAAATTAATTAAAAAAATTTTTTTTCAAAGCCTATCGCGATGTTCACTGCCTGATCCTTAATAGACGGAGAGCTGACAACATAAAAATCAGGTCACTCGGCGCGAGGTTGATTTCCACATATATGGGTTCGACTGTTATCAACTAGACGTCAGCCCGGACGCCAGAAGGCCTACTGGAAGACAATGGCCTGTTAGGGTTAAGGTGTATGGAAAACGGCGAAAAAAGGGTTAAGTTAGAGCGCTAATTTTTTGCAAGGCTTATTTTCTCATCAATACCTAAAGTTTCAGGGGGTAAGACCGACAAAAAAAAAAAATTTTTTTTTCTATTTGAATCACCCTAATATATATATATATAATATATATATTTTATGATTTTTTTTCGTTAAGCATTTTCTTTTATTTGCACTTCTTTATTGGTATTTTATTTATTCGACACATTCATATTAGACCAGGGCCTGGATTCTCTAACTGATACCTAGCAGAGCTGTTAAGGCATGCACTCCACCCGGAATGCTTTCCATGAAGTCTCACTCCCGGAATATCAAATTTGAACTACAGCCTTTCATTTATGTTCAAATACAAATTTATTTTCACATGCTAAGTTACAAACACATATACAGTCCACTCAAAAACAAAAGATCACAATAAAACAACCCCCGATTCTGGCCGAGCTGGTAGTTTTGCTCAGCGTCACTTTGCATAGCCGTATAAGTTTTGCGGGGAAACCAAAATCAGACATAGCTGCATATAGGCAACTCCTTTTCGTGCTGTCGAAGACGGCTTTAAAATCCTCAAAGAGATGGTGTTTGTCGATCCTTTTCTCACGGGTTTTTCCAAACTTTGGTGTATTGTAAAAATCTGGTCGATGGTAGATTTACCAGGTCTGGTTTACGTCAGGCTTCAGTCTTTCGCACAATACGCTTGGTAGGACCTTATATGCTATACTCAAAAGGCTGATTCCACAATAATTTGCGAAGTTTTCGGGATCGCTCTTCTTATGGATGGGGCAGAGAATACTTAGATTCCAATCTTCAGCATGCATTCATCCGACCATATTCTGCACAAGAGCTGGTGCATGCACCTTACCAGCTCCTAGCCGCCACATTTGAATAGATCAGCGGGGGTCGGGTTCGTCCTCTTCTCTGGATTCTTGCTCTGTTCCTCCGTTTAGAAGGAGAGATAAGTGATCCCACCATAACCTTAGTACTGTCTGAACATCTGCCACCAGGTCGCCGTTGTCATTTTTACAGGAGTTTGCCCGGGCTTAAAACCTTCCGTCATTAGTCGAACTTTTTGATAAAATTTTCGGGCGTTACTCCTGCTGGCTAGCATTTCACGCTTTTTCGTTTCCCTTTTCTTCGCCCGGAAAAGCCGCCTCGCTTCCCTCTTCATCTCGCGGTAGTGTTCACACACGCTCCTCGTTGCATTCGCTTTTAACGTTGCCTTGCAGGCGTCGTCCTTTCTTTTTACTGCGTCTTTGCACTCTCTATCATCGTACCAGCGGTTTTTTTGCACTTGCCGGAATCCAATTACTTTTTCGGCTACGGAACGAAGTGCTCCGGAGATACGTACCTACTGCACTCCGCTGGGTTGAATTGTGCTCTCAGAGAGCAGGTGTGCGAGTCCTACTGCGAAATCATTGGCTGGTTGTTGTGACTTCAGTTTTTCGACGTCGAGCTTTCCTTGCGTTTTTTGTGGGGCCTCTTTTCTTGTACTTAGGCGGGAAGGAATCTTGGCTGCTACCAAGTAGTCATCGGAGTCGATGTTCGGACCCCGTATCGTACGTACGTCCATAACTCTGGAAGCATGTCGTGATCGATCTGGTTACGTGTTTTCAATATATTTATCGATAATATAGTTATCGGTCGAAACGTGGTTGCGCGAGTTTTAGTTTCCCTTTAATTCAAGGAAACCAGATGTCGAAATTTATTTCTTAAGTATGCCTTATTGAAAGAAAACAAAGGTTACTTTAATTTGCTTTTATTTCGTAGCTTTAGCTCCCGTCACTCTTTAATCCAAAATTGAAATCATTTACATTCTAGATATGTGTTATATCTTCTTGAGTTTTTAATCGATAAGTTTTTATAAAGGTATGTTCACATGGGGCGGCCGCCGTGGTGTAGCGGTTAAGTGTTCGGCCTTCTACACCAAGTCGTGGCGGTTCGATGCCCGACAAAAGTAACATCAAAAATTATTTAGAAAAAGAATTTTTCTAAACGGGGTCGCCCCTCGGCAGTAGTTTGGCAAACTCTCCGGGTGTATTTCTGCCATGAGAAGCTTCTCAGCAAAAAATTCATTTGCTTTGCAAGTGCCGTTCGGAGTCGGCAAAAAACTGTAGGTCCCGCCAACTTGTAGGAAAACTCAAAAGCAACACACCACAAGTTGGAAAGAGAAGCTCGGCTAAAAATCTCGTTAGAGGTTATGATAACCTGTTGGTTTTTCGCCGCCATTAGTTCACATTAACCAACTTATGTATAAATAAGGTAAAGATATGATAAGGCCATTGTTACATGCCGTAACTTCTCCCTTTTTCAAAATAGGGAAGTAATAAGTAATATAATCCTGCAGTAAAAAGATGTCAATTGCAAAAAACATCTAGCTTATAAATAACTATTTTGTGGCAATTGTAGGAAATAGTGCATTTTAAGCACACTGGGGAATAACTAACGTCTAACTACGCCACAAGTCATGCAGAGGAGTCCGAAAATATGTTTAATTTTTCGTTCGCTTCCGTCTTTTAGCTTGTAATTTCCAGTTGCTTTTTCGGTATTGGGTAAATACAAATAGTAGCTGGTTTCTAAAGAATAAATTTGATACACATAGAGTAAAATGGGGGAATTAAAAAAGGAATGGAAAAGATTAAATAAAATTTAAAGTAAATAAATAAAAATTTTAAAAAAATAAAATGAATTTATCTTTTGGCTATTTTTTGGTTGAAAAGGTAACCATAACTGTCCGGATTCCGGCCATCGTCGAACAAAAATAGTTAGTCCGAGTATATGAAAATTTACAGTAAAAATACAGCACTAGTTGATTGGTAAGCAACTTAAAGTTACTTTTACGCTAGATACTTTTCCTGCAGGGAATGAGCATTTTTACATTTTCTTATAATTTTTACTTTATGAATTAATTTACATCTGTACATATATACAAATCTCAATAATTAATAATGAGGGGTTTTTTTTTTTTTTTTGTTGTAATAAAGTAGATATATGAAACATTGCATATTGTGGGCCTATTTTTATTGTTGTTTGCGTTTGTTTTTAAGTTTCTGTTTATGAATTTTTCTTTTTTTCTGTATCGATTGTTACTTTGTTATCATTTTAACAAATTTGTTTAACAAATTTTGGAGCTAGCCTGTTCCTTCTATTATCGGCTTCATAAACCAAATCATCTTTGTTAAAGTTTCTTGGTTCTATGCGATTCAAGTTAAGCTTGTCTATATTTCTTTTCTTATTTTCTAGACTTCGTTTGAATATTATTTTAGCAAGCTTATCGTATTCTTTAGTATGGTTGCGTAAAAATTCATGACTCGTAATGGCGGAAGTATTTGTTGGGAATGGTGTCGATTTGAAATAATGGCCTGTTATTACCTCGATAGGGGTAAGCTTAGTTGAAGAGTGGATAGAGTTGTTATATGTGATGATCGCTTCATCAACGATTTCACTAATTGGCTTACTTCTATCTTGATAATAAATAATTCTAATTATTTCTGTTAAGGTTGAGTGGAATCTTTCCACTGGCGAGTTTCCGGTTGAATTTTTTGCCGATGTAAAGTGAGCCTTTATATTATAGAGATTCAGAAATTCTTGAAAAAGAGTCGATGTAAATTCTAAAGCGGTATCGAAAACGAGCTTCTTTGGGACTCCATGATGCTAAAAAAAGTGTTTGAGCTTTTGTATTATACAGATGCTAGATCTTGAGGGCAATAAGTAAGCGCTTGAGAATTTACTGAATTTATCTATGATTGTTAAAAAATTTTCTTTATGAATTGGGTAAACATCAATGTGTACTACTTCCATTGGTTTTTTTGGAGTTTCGCTCAATTCGAATTTTATTTTATTTCGTAATTTTGTAACACCTTAGTTATTACGTCTTTCATTTTTGGAAAAAAATACCTTTTTTTTAGATGGCCAAATGTTTCGTTCACACCTCTATGATTTGATTTTTTATGATAGTTTCGGATAAATTCCTCTTGTTCCACGGGTCTTACTACATCTGTCACAAGTATAACGCATCGTATTAAACTCATCCTACTGTTGCTAAAATATTTAGAGTATACATCTTGGACGACTTTGAAACTTTCGTCGTCAGTTAGAATGGCAATTGTTTTTTTTTTAATTGGAAAACGATTCTAAGATGTCGACGATACTTTTAATTAAATTCGAATCTGTTGTATTTAGGGTATATCTGCGATTTTTCTTAAATAAAATTTTTAAAGTTTGTTTAGTACCGCTGTTGTCATCTCTATATAGTATAACCTGATAACGAAACCCGTTAATCGGCAGCTCTCATATAGGTATGGCGTCGTTGTGGTTCTCTGCGGCGGAATGTACCGTGTTTGATTCTAAATCATCTACATTATTTTCGACTGATTCCGTGAGATTTATCTCTACTCTCGACAAGGCGTCCGCGTTACTGTTGTCTTTGCCTTTCTTATAAACGATTTCGTAGTCAAACTCTTCGAGCTTGAGTCGCCAACGAACAAGTTTTGAGTTGGGTTCTTTGAGTGAAAAAAAATCCAAGTGAGTGGCTGAAGTACTTAGTGGCCCAAACTATTGCCAATAGCTCCTTTTCTATAGCACTATAATTTTGTTCTGATTTATTCAGTGTTCTGCTGGCAAAACATATCGGCTTATCCGAACCGATTGGCCCTTGCGATAGGACAGCGCCTAGAGCAACATTGCTAGCGTCTGTTGTCAGAACAAATGGTTTTTCGAAGTTGGGATATTGAAAAATAGGCTCGTTACATAAAATATTTTTGCATGTTTCAAAACAATTGAGAAAACGGGAATCAATTCGTATTAGTTGACCTTTTCGTAGGCACTCTGTCAAAGGTTTTGTAAGTTAGGCGAAATCCCTAATAAATTTGCGGTAGTAGCCCACTAAGCCAAGAAATGATTTTATTTGCTTGTCGGTTTTCGGGACCGGAAAATTTTGTATAACCTTAATTTTTTCGGGATTGGGTCTTACGCCATCAACAGTGACGATGTGGCCTAGAAATGAAATTTCTTTGCAAAGGAACTCGCATTTATCCATTTGCAACTTTAGATTAGCCAATATGTTCTTGAAGGGATGTTCAAAAAACGATAATATCGTCCATATAGACGAAACAAATTTTACCTATCAAGTCGCGGGAGCGTTTTTAAGCCCGAGCGGCATTCTTATAAATTCGTAGGTATGTCTTCCTTTTTTACTTCGATTTGATAATAACCGGAAGCTAAATCGAGAGTGCTGAAGTACATGCTTTTACCGAGTTTATCGAGAATATCATTTATGTTCGGTAGAGGGTATCGGTCATCTATGGTTTTTTGATTAAGCTTTCTATAATCGACGACTAACCTCCATTTTTGCTTCCCACTTGCATCAACTTTCTTTGGAACGATCGAAATGGGTGAAGACCACGACGAATAACTTGGCTGTATTATGCCATCTTCTAGCATTTTCGAAATCTGTCTTTGTATCTCGGCTTTATGCACTTCCGGATATCTATAGGATTTCATATAGATCGGAATGTCATCGGCCGTTTTGATTTCGTGCTTAATATGGTTGGTAAACGTTAAACTTTGGTCTTCTTTAAAAAATATATCTTCGAAGAGTGTACATGCTTTTTTTAACTGTTTTTTTCTTCTGAATTTAAATGGTTAGTTCTTATACAGCTCAAAATACTGCATTCGTTTGTACTACCTGCATTACACTGTATTGAATAGTTGTGAACTTCTAAAAAATTTTCTTTATCGAAATGTTCTACTTTTATAGGTTGGTCTACGATAAATTTTTGTTCGATCTCGGAGTAATTAATGACCTCGACATAAGAGTACCAATCATGGGCCTTAAAAATGCCTTCAGATATGAATAGGTTTTCTCTTATGCATTTGGATTTTACAAATATATCGCCCGACTGTATATCTACTAGGTGGAACAGTATATTTTTTTGACATGTAGCTTGGTTTATATTTAAGAGCGATTACTGCGTTTGGTGTTGTAAGAACTGATTTTTCAAGATCGATTACTGTGCCAAGTTCTTTCATAGTCTTTAAACCTATAAGGCGATCGAAGTAGTTATGAAACTTAAATAAAAGGAAACGGAACTTTTTATTATCATTGAATTCTTTAAAGCAATTAAATTTTACTTGGTTGTCGATCAAATGAGTATTAAAAATAGTTTTAATTACAATGGGTTTGATTTTTTCGATAACATCCCTGTTTACGAGTTCTGGACTTACGAATGACATATTACTACCAGTATCTATTAGAAATTTTAGATTACTGTATGGCTATCGGCGATTTCGATATAAGGTAGATTGAAAGACTGATGGGAGTTAATATCTAGGAATCTAATAGGGTCTCCGAGGTTATTGTCTGAAAATTTCCGTCTTCTATTTCGTATTTAATATACGAGTGGGGCTCAGAAGAGATGTGAGAACTAGATACGTATGCTTGACAATCATTTGAAGATGCACATGGGCTTAGGGAGCTATATTGAGCTCCTGGAACTGGTTCTTGAATCGAATGGCAATTATCTGGATATTCTACATTGAATACTTCTTTTACCGTGTACTGTGGTGTATTGAGTTGGTGCAAATTGTTATTGGAACGATTTAGGTATGAGTTTCCACTCGAAGTGTCCATAGGTTCAGGAACGTTTAAATTTTTTAATTGTTGGTTAGTTCTTCCGGAAATGTTGGAAGCCCTTGGCGGTTGTGCAATCCTACTTAAAGATTTTTGAAAAGTAGTTTGTGGCGGATTCATATTGTTGGAGAAAACGTGTGGATTTATTTGAGATGAATGGGTGGGGAAAAATGGAGTGGTAATTTGGCGATTGATTTAATAAGCGGTTGTTCCCTCGTGAAGGGTTGACACCTTGCCGCGGTACGAGGGCTTAAGTTGATAGCCACAGGGCTGCGCTGCCCTTGTGATCATAGTGCCGCCGGTACTACATCACGAGAGAAGCCACGCCTCTCTGGCGCGACGACTAAGATCTTCCCCCTCCCAATCCAGGGTGTTATGCGACCACGTTCCCATTGGACGTTTGCAGCCGGGAGGCAAATCGTGGCTGTAATCGAACGGAGCCTCTCTGATACCGGGCCGCCTCGGAGAGTAACTATGGCCTTACCGCAGCATGGGGCTCTGCCGCGGCGGACGACACATTCCCCATACTCTTCCTTTGACCCTAAACTGGCCTTGCCCGGCAAGGGGTCGTACGAACAAGATGAAAAAAAGTAATAAAACCCTTAAAAATAATGATACAACCATGTATACTGCCCAGCAGAGGAGGAAAATGCTGGAGCAAGCGAGAACGCAACGTCGGAGGACAAACTCCATTTCTTCATCAGCCGAGAGATCGACAGCGATGGCAACTACGAGTCGATCAGCTCTGGATAATAAGGGGGCAATCCCCAAAGTAAGTACCGGTACAAACACGGTGAAGCCAACAACGGCTGATGCTAGAGCCCTAGTAAGTGCCGGTACCGAAACCAAGTCTTTAACGTCTGTGGCAGTGGTCTCACGACCTGGCCCCAGAGATCCAAATAATGGAACGACCGCGATGGCAACTACGGGTCGAAATTTACCCCAAAAGACATCTCCCAGTCGCGCTGAGTACTTGGACAAAAGAGCGGCCGCGAGGATACTGAAGAAATACGAGGGTATTTCACAAGAGACGCTATCGCCGAATGCTAGGAAGACGGTGGAGATGGCTGAAGCTATCTTACCGAACTTCCAAAGCGATTACGCGCCAAAGAAGGTTAATATAAATCCCTTCAAACGCCAGAGATCGGACGTGGATTTAAAACCTCACCCGAAGCGGCAGCAACACGCCCCCGTAATGGGTAAACTCAGCTTTGCTGAAGTGACTAAGGATAGGATCCATTGACCGAGGTAATGAAAACTGGGCCATCCCTAGGGACCAGTGGCGGTTCGTCCGGAACGCTATCGGTAATGCCCTTCTCGACATTATGGATGAGTCTCCGGGTGCCACTCCGATGGGTTCTGATGCGGGATGGCACCAGGGCCGAATCAAGGTATTCGCTTGCGAGGATGCAAAAACTGTTGCACTGTACAAGGCAGCAGCTGCAAGACTAGGTGAGATCTACCAAGGGGCAAGAATCGAGGTTGTCGACTGGAAGGACATCCCGGCTCGGCCAAGGGCAAGAGCGTGGATTCCTGCTATCCCTGCTGAACCTGAGAGAATTCTCAGGATGCTGAGGATCATGAACCCGTCTCTCCCGACGCAGGACTGGGGTGTAAATCTGGTCGAGGACGCTTTAGGGCCTGATAGGCAAGTGGTCTTCACCTTGAATAAGGAGGCACTCGAACCCCTTAAACGGTGCAATGGACGAGTGCACTACGGCATGGGTCAGATCGTGATCCACGTATACCGCGGCGATGCACAGCGCGCTGCTATTTCGGCTGCACCGGAGGACTCGGACATCGCAGTGCCGGAAGGGGAGTCGGAGATGTCCGACTCGGAAAGTATGGTATCTGCCACGTCAAATGGCGAGGAGCAGTGAACAGCTCGGAGATGGGAGACAGCCTTCTGGACGGGGAGGACCTCAACGTCACAGTGATAGCAGCTAGTCCTGAGCGCACCACAGTTGACACTGCCACAGTTAGTAGGATCTCTGCCACGCCAAACCGTGGTCTGAAGAGAAAGAGAAAGATAAGCCTCCAGACGAGGTGGAACTCGACGATACGGCGGTGGCAGGGAAGTCTGAGCACTCTCATGTTGGTGGTGATTCAGATAAACCTGCACAAATCTAAAGCAGCCTCGGCTGCTTTAATCTGTCGTCTCTCTAAAGGCGACGTAGATGTGGTCCTCATCCAAGAACCCTGGGTCAACAGCTCAAGGATTTGCGGTTTGGGGACTAAGGGTTATAAGCTTATTCGAGCCAGCGAGGGGGGCAGGGTTAGAGCCTGTATTTTAGTTAAGTCTGAGCTGAATGCATTTCTCTTGCCCAACTATACCAATGGTGACGTTACAGCTGCCAGTTTAACAGTCGACAGTACCAGTCTGACGATGGCGTCGGTCTATATGCCCTACGACGCCGAAGAACCTCCGCCACAGAGGGAGGTAAAAGACCTGGTGGCAAATTTTTCCATGGGTCATCTTATTATCGGAACTGAAGCCAATGCTCATCACGTCCAGTGGGGAAGCTCCGATATCAATGCTAGAGGAGAGTCGTTGTTTGACTATTTGTTAACAACTAACCTGGTAGTTTGCAACGTGGGTAACGAACCTACGTTTATTACTAAAACCCGTAGGGTTGGCACGGAGACTCAATGGCTCGAATATAAAGTTAAACTCAGGGCCTACAAAAAAGCTCTGAGGCAGGCGAAGAGAGTATCGTGGAGAAATTTCTGCACTGGGGTCGAAAACGTCGACGATACAGCGAGACTTAGACGAGTGCTCTCAAAAACTCAAACAGCCACAAGCTATTTGCGCAAACCTGACGGATATCCTGGACCAGCACGGAGAGGGAAACCCTAGAGCTGCTCTTGAATACGCACTTCCCAGGGAACTTGCATGAGGAACCCGTAACACCTACAACAAACCTGGCTGTATACATACCCATCACGGAGGAAAAGGTTAGGTGGGCGGTTAAAAGCTTCGAACCGTTCAAGGCTGCCGGGCCAGACGGGATTATTCCCGCACAACTCATAAACACGCTGGAGACATCAGCCAAATGGCTGGTATTTCTCTATACAGCCTGCCTGGCTCTTAGCTACATTCCGTGCTCCTGGAGAAGTGCCACGGTAGTGTTTATTCCTAAGGCGGGGAAGGCGTCTCATTACGAGCCGAAGGACTACAGGCCGATCAGTCTCTCATCCTTTGTGCTCAAAACCTTCGAGAGGATAATAAATGACTACCTCTCCTCTACTATTGATAGCAACCTGATCTGTAGCTATCAGCATGCATACACCAAAGGGAAATCTACAGAAACTGCGCTTCACAGCCTAGTTTCTGTTATTGAAAAATCGCTGTATGAGAAGGAGTACTGTCTTGCGGCCTTTTTAGATATTGAAGGAGCCTTCAACAACATAAGTCCTGATGCTATAAACACCGCTTTAACAAGTCTGGGCATAAGCAGGTCTCTTATTGGACTTATTGATCAACTGCTAAGGGGTAGACGAATAGTTTCATCACTGGGCTCGGTTGACTTATCACGCTATGTCACAAGGGGAACGCCTCAGGGTGGTGTTCTCTCCCCGCTTCTATGGAACCTCACTGTCAACTCGATGCTGCGAGACACAAGCTGGGGGGGCGGGAAGGTAGTGGCATATGCAGACGACTTAGCTATTGTATATAGGGGCAAATTCCCACAAACCCTGTGCGACTTGATGCAAGTAGCACTGCGAGAGGTTTCCTCATGGTGCTCGCGCTGCGGACTGAGCATCAACCCGGGAAAAGTAGAACTGGTTCTTTTCACCAACCGCTATAAGATACCACCGCTAACACTACCAAAACTGAATGACGTGCACCTGAACCTGGCTGGCAAAGCCAAGTTCTTAGGCACAGTTCTGGATAGGAAACTAACCTGGAAGGAGAATGTTCTTCAGCGCCAGAAGAAAGCGTGTATTGCACTCTACACATGCAAAAGAGCCATTGGAGAGAAATGGGGGCTCAGCCCCAAAATATGCAAACGGATCTACACCGCAATCATTCGACCAATCATGCTCTATGGAGTTGTGGTATGGTGGCCTGCGCTGAGCAAGGCAACAAACCTTAATCTGCTAGGTAAAGTACACAGATCTTGCATGATCTGTATAAGCGGTGCGTTAAGAACAACGCCCAATGAAGCACTCCAGGCCATTCTTGGCATTTTGCCACTCGATCTGGAAGGGCACCGGGTAGCAGCAGCATCGGCTCTGCGTCTAAGGGAAACGTCCGGCTGGGGCGCAAGCACTACTGGACACGCCTGTATTTTGGGATCCTATAGCTTTCTTCCGCTGAGCACGGATCGTTGTGCGACCACAACAGTCGGAGATAGCTGTTTTAAAATCAACATTCCCAGCAGGGAAGATGGAGTGTAATGGAGTGTGGTTACTAAGTGACCTTGCTCAATCCCGACTCTTGCGTCCTCGTTCGTGCACTCTGGGCAACGGGAGCTACCTAGGCTCGCGGCAGAAAGAGAGGGAGCCCCGGTGGGGCCACTCTGACATACTTGGTTTAAGGGCTCACCGAGGTTTTTGCGTAGCGTCTGTTCACCATGAGGTGCGGCTGCAAGCGGGCGTCTGTCTTGAAGCAAGCGGCTCGCTATATAAATGTGTAAATATTTTCCAAAACCCCGAAACGGGTTGTGCGCTGGGTTTGGGACCCGCCACGTATAAAACTCAATTCCAATGAAAAAATATACAAAGCCTCGGATGAGAACCCCCTTTAATGTTGACGACCCGGCAAAACGAATAAGGCATAACGATTTGGATATTAGGGCATGTACCGGGAATGTCCGGACCCTTTCAAAGGACGGTACCGCTGCCCGAGTGGTTGATGTCCTCGTAGGCGCAAAGGCTGACATCACCGCCCTGCAGGAAATGCGATGGACGGGGCAAGGAAAGACGACCATCGGTCCTTGTGACGTATACTACAGTGGCCAGACACGCGGCAAAGCGCGTGGTGTAGGATTCGTGGTGGGAAAGAGACTTCGCCGCCAAGTATTAGCGTTCACTCCTGTGAACGAGCGTCTCGCTGCGATCCGCATCAAGGCGAGGTTTTTCAACATAACATTTATCTGCGCCTATGCGCCGACTGAGGAGACGGACAACGCAGAGAAGGACTCCTTCTACGATAAACTTGAACAGACTTATGATCGCTGCCCACAGCATGATATCAAAATCGTGCTCGGCGACTTTAATGCCAAGGTGGGCAAGGAAGGAGTCTTTGGTCCCACAGTTGGAAAATTCAGTCTCCACGATATAACATCCCCCAACGGCACTAGGTTGATTGACTTCGCCGCTGCTCGCAATATGGTCATCAGTAGTACCAGGTTCCAGCATAAGCGAATACACCAAGCCACATGGCTGTCCCCTGATCAAAGAACTAGAAACCAGATTGATCATGTCTTGATTGACGGCAGACATAGCTCTACTGTTCTGGACGTGCGTACACTGCGTGGTCCCAATATTGACTCTGACCATTATCTTGTCGCAGCCAAGATACGCACACGCCTCTGTGCAACGAAGAAAGTGCGCACAGTAACGGAAGGAAAGTTTGACGTCGAGAAGCTGCGCATGACACAGACAGCTGATAATTTCACAACTCGACTCTCACACCTGCTAGCAGAGGGCAATCCTCGACCTAACGATGTAACCGAGCAATGGAAGCATATCTCTCACTCATTGCGTACCGCCGCTGAGGCCACTATAGGGTTCCAGCGAGCCCGCAAGAACAACTGGTATGATGAGGAATGCAAAACTGCCTCGAAAAAAAAGGACGCTGCCTACAAGGAGACGTTGCGAACGGGCTCAACCCGCAGTGTATGGCAACAATATCGTGAGGCAAAGAAGGAAGAGAGACGCCTTTTCAGAAAAAAGAAAAGTGAGGCCGAAAGGCGTGAGTGTGAGGAGCTTGAGATGCTGGCTGGCAGAAATGATGCCCGAAAATTCTATGAAAAGATCCGGCGGAAGACGGAAGGTTTTAAGACCGGGGCAAGCTCCTGTAAGGACAATAATGGCGAACTGGTAACCGACGTTCAAAGTGTACTTAAATTATGGAGGGAGCACTTCTCCTCACTGCTAAATTGCGAGGGAGACGTCGAACCCGATACCCCAATCCCTGACGATGGAAAAGTCGTCCCACCACCTGACTATGATGAAGTGAGGATAGCTATATCCCGGCTCAAAAACAACAAAGCGCCTGGAAAAGACGGACTACCCGCCGAGCTGTTCAAACGCGGAGGCGAAGAGCTGGTAAAAAGCATGCATCAGCTCTTATGCATCAGCTCGATTTTAAAGCCGCTTTTGACAGCGTAAAAAGGAGTTGCCTGTATGCCGCCATGTCTGAATTTGACTTCCCTGCAAAGCTTATACGGCTTTGTCAAATGACGTTGAGCAATACCAACAGCTCCGTCAGAATCGGGAAGGACCTCTCTGAGCCATTTGAAACCAAACGAGGCTTCAGACAGGGCGACTCCCTTTCGTGCGATTTCTTCAATCTGATGCTGGAGAAGATAATTCGAGCAGCAGAGCTAAACCGCAATGGTACAATCTTTTACAAGAGCGTGCAATTGCTGGCGTATGCCGATGATATTGATATCATTGGCCTTAACAACCGCGCCGTAAGCGCTGCCTTCTCTGGACTGGATAAGGAAGCGAAAAAAGTGGGTCTTGCCGTGAACGAGGACAAGACGAAGTATTTGCTGTCATCAAAGAAAGAATCGGCGCACCTGCGCCTTGGCAGCCATGTCACTGTTGATAGTTACAAATTTGAAACTGTGAGGGACTTCGTCTATTTGGGAACCAGTATCAACACCGAAAATAATATCAGTCTAGAAATCCAGCGGAGAATCACTCTTGCCAATAAGTGCTACTTTGGACTGAGTAGGCAATTGAGAAGTAAAGTCCTCTCTCGAAGAACAAAGATCACGCTCTATAAGTCTCTCATCATACCTGTCCTGATGTATGGCTCAGATTCATGGACAATGTCAAGAGAAGATGAGATGGCCCTTGGAGTATTTGAGAGAAAAGTTCTCCGGAAGATTTATGGTCCTTCCCGTGATGCCAACGGCGAGTATCGAAGGAAATTTAACGATGAGCTGTACGAGCTCTACGCAGATCTGACCATAGTCCAGCGAATTAAAGCCCAAAGACTGCGCTGGCTGGGCCATGTTATGCGAATGGACAAAGAAGCTCCAGCACAGAAGGTTTTCCTATCGTCGCCTGAATTCGGCAGCAGAGGAAGGGGGAGGCCTCGACTGAGATGGAAACAACAGGTGGAGGATGACTTGAACTCCCTTGGGGTTTCCAATTGGCGTCCGTTATCGCTAAAAAGGAATGACTGGCGTGCTTTGATACGAAACGGCCAAAATCGCTTAGGCGGTTAAGCGCCAATAAATGATGATGATGAAGAATGGGAGAGCACGGATCGGAGTCCCGCCACTCATGGCGGCACTTCCATTTATACTGATGGCTCGAAGTTAGACGGCAGAGTTGGAGGAGGGGTTTATTCAAAGGATCTGAACCTTGAGCTCTCCTTCAGACTACCTGATCACTGCAGTGTCTTCCAGGCTGAAGTTTCAGCAATCATGGACGCCGCGGCTTGGATAGGCCAACACACTATCGGACACGACATTTTTATATTCAGCGACAGCCAGGCGGCCATCAAATCCCTTGGCTCTTATTCGTTCAACTCTGAACTGACGCTCAGCTGTCGTCGATCTCTACAAGAGATGGCCCAACAGAATCGCGTGAACCTCACATGGGTCCCGGGGCATAGGGACATTGAGGGAAATTGTAGGGCAGACGAACTTGCGAGGCAGGGCACGACCAAGCAGGTTCTTCGGGATAAAGAGCGCTTAGGTATGCCGTTTGCCACATGCAAGCTTATGCTGAAGGAGTACACACTCCGCCAAGCCAACGAAAGATGGCTGCAATCTCCAGGATGCCGGATATCCAAATAAACCTGGCCGAAATGGGATCATAAAAGATCAAGACAAATTTATGCCCTAAGGAGAAGAGAAATCTCCATATTAATAGGCGTATTGACTGGGCACTGCCTCATTGGTAGGCACGCAGAAAGACTTGGTGTGCCCTACCGACGATGCTGTAGGAGTTGTAAGGATGATGAGGAGGAGGAAACGGTGGAGCACCTCATCTGCAACTGCCCGGCTTTAAGTGGCGCGAGAATGCGCTTTTTGGGAGTTCCCTTCCTGGTTAGCCTACGCCAGGTCACGGAGCAGGACATAAAGGACCTGATGGCCTTCATCAAGTCATCTAAATGGTTCGAGGAGGAGTAACGGTGTCGGTATAGGAACGTCAGTCCCGGGATTCTGCTATGTGGAGAATTCCGTTAATACCGGGATTTTCCATATGGCAGGGTCCCGAAACTGACTTTCCTAGTGTTGGTGGTATCACAACGGGCCTTTTAATACTGGCCTAGGTGTGCCTCTACGGTAGCCACTTGAACCTAACCTAACCTAATAAGCGGTTCGGAAGGGTTTGAGGGATAGGGGCCGGAATTCGCTTTGAAGTTTCCCCTAATGAGAAAGGACTTTTCATGTATTGAATGTTTTGCTCTTCGAGACAAAAATTAAAAGCTTGAGCTATTGAGTTAGAACGCATTGCTCGAATAGTAGATCCGAGATTCTCTCTAAGTCCAGATAGGAAAACATTAAGACACATTTCCTGATACAATTTACGCTTCGCCGTTCTTACATTTTGATCGCACTCAAGAACTTTTAACGTTTTCGTTAAGCTTGACACTGCTCGTGCTTTGTTTATGAAATGTAAGTCTCGAATAAGGCTAGTTTCGTTACGCTTGTCGGCATAGTGCATAATTAATTTGTTCTTTATGTGCAGCCAATCGAGTGTTGTACCATACATATTAAGAACGTCGTTGGCTTCACCCACAATTTTATTACGCACCGACCTCAATATAATTTTTGAATAATTACTGCCAAGATCTGGCAAAAGGTTTAATATTTCTTCTACATTATCGATAAAATCGTATAACGATGTTGTGTTGCCCTTAAATTCAGGCAAGTCTTTTACATCATCATCATTTATTGGCGCTTAACCGCCTAAGCGATTTTGGCCGTTGCATATCAAAGCACGCCAGTCATTCCTTCTTAGCGATAACTAACGCCAATTGGAAACCCCAAGGTAGTTCAAGTCATCCTCCACCTGTTGTTTCCATCTCAGTCGAGGCCTCCCCCTTCCTCTGCTGCCGAATTCAGGCGAAGATAGGAAAACCTTCTGTGCTGGAGCTTCTTTGTCCATTCGCATAACATGGCCCAGCCAGCGCAGTCTTTGGGCTTTAATTCGCTGGACTATGGTCAGATCTGCGTAGAGCTCGTACAGCTCATCGTTAAATTTCCTTCGATACTCGCCGTTGGCATCACGGGAAGGACCATAAATCTTCCGGAGAACTTTTCTCTCAATTACTCCAAGGGCCATCTCATCTTCTCTTGACATTGCCCATGAATCTGAGCCATACATCAGGACAGGTATGATGAGAGACTTATAGAGCGTGATCTTTGTTCTTCGAGAGAGGACTTTACTTCTCAATTGCCTACTCAGTCCAAAGTAGCACTTGTTGCCAAGAGTGATTCTCCGCTGGATTTCTAGACTGATATTATTTTCGGTGGCCGCCGTGGTGTAGCGGTTAAGTGTTCGGCCTTCTACACCAAGTCGTGTCGGTTCGATGCCCGGCAAAAGTAACATCAAAAATTATTTAGAAAAATAATTTTTCTAAACGGGGTCGCCCCTCGGCAGTAGTTTGGCAAACTCTCCGGGTGTATTTCTGCCATGAGAAGCTTCTCAGCAAAAAATTCATTTGCTTTGCAAGTGCCGTTCTGAGTCGGCAAAAAACTGTAGGTCCCGCCAACTTGTAGGAAAAACTCAAAAGCAACACACCACAAGTTGGAAAGAGAAGCTCGGCTAAAAATCTCGTTAGAGGTTATGATGACCTGTTGGTATATCGCCGCCATTAGTTTTTTTTAGTAGTTGATACTGTTTCCCAAATAGACGAAGTCCCTCACAGTTTCAAATTTGTAACTATCAACAGTGACATGGCTGCCAAGGCGCAGGTGCGCCGATTCTTTCTTTGATGACAGCAAATACTTTGTCTTGTCCTCGTTCACGGCAAGACCCACTTTTTTCGCTTCCTTATCCAGTCCAGAGAAGGCAGCGCTTACGGCGCGGTTGTTAAGGCCAATGACATCAATATCATTGGCATACGCCAGCAATTGCACGCTCTTGTAAAAGATTGTACCATTGCGGTTTAGCTCTGCTGCTCGAATTATCTTCTCCAGCAATAGATTGAAGAAATCGCACGAAAGGGGGTCGCCCTGTCTGAAGCCTCGTTTGGTTTCAAATGGCTCAGAGAGGTCCTTCCCGATTCTGACGGAGCTGTTGGTATTGCTCAACGTCATTTGGCAAAGCCGTATAAGCTTTGCAGGGAAGTCAAATTCAGACATGGCGGCATACAGGCAACTCCTTTTTGCGCTGTCAAAAGCGGCTTTGAAATCGACAAAGAGATGGTGTGTGTCGATTCTTCTATCATGGGTCTTCTCCAGGATTTGGCGTATCGTGAAAATCTGGTCGATGGTAGACTTACCAGGTCTAAAGCCACACTGATAAGGTCCAATCAGTTTGTCTACGATGGGCTTCAGCCTTTCACACAACACGCTAGAAAGAACCTTATCTGCGATATTAAGAAGACTGATTCCGCGGTAGTTGGTGCGGTTAGCGGGATCGCCTTTCTTGTGGATTGGGCAAAGCACACTTAAATTCCAATCCGGAGGCATGCATTCGTCTGACCATATTCTGCATAAGAGCTGATGCATGCTTTGTACCACCTCTTCGCCTCCGTGTTTGAATAGCTCGGCGGGTAGTCCGTCTTTTCCAGGCGCTTTGTTGTTTTTGAGCCGGGATATAGCTATCCTCACTTCATCATAGTCAGGTGGTGGGACGACTTTTCCATCGTCAGGGATTGGGGTATCGGGTTCGACGTCTCCCTCGCAATTTAACAGTGAGGATAAGTGCTCCCTCCATAATTTAAGTACACTTTGTACGTCGGTTACCAGGTCGCCATTATTGTCCTTAAAACCTTCTTAAAACCTTCCGTCATCCGCCGGATCTTTTCATAGAATTTTCGGGCATCATTCCTGTCAGCCAGCATCTCAAGCTCCTCACACTCACCCCTTTCGGCCTCACTTTTCTTTTTTCTGAAAAGGCGTCTCTCTTCCTTCTTTGCCTCACGATATTGTTGCCATACACTGCGGGTTGCGCCCGTTCGCAACGTCTCCTTGTAGGCAGCGTCCTTTTTGTCCGAGGCTGTGGTGCATTCCTGAAACCCTATAGTGGCTTCTGCGACGGTACGTAATGAGTGAGAGACATGCTTCCATTGCTCGGTTACATCGTTAGGTCGAGGATTGCTCTCCGATAGCAGGTGTGAGAGTCGAGTGGAGAAATTATCAGCTGTCTGTGTCACGCGCAACTTCTCGACGTCAAACTTTCCTTCCGTTACTGTGCGTACTTTCTTCGCTGCACAGAGGCGTGTGCGTATCTTGCTTGCAACAAGATAATGGTCCGAGTCGATATTGGGACCGCGTAGGGTACGCACGTCTAGAACGGTGGAGCTGTGTCTGCCGTCGATCATGACATGATCAATCTGGTTTCCTGTTTTTTGATCAGGGGACAGCCAGGTGGCTTGGTGTATTCGCTTATGCTGGAACCTGGTACTACTGATGACCATATTGCGGGAAGCGGCGAAGTCAATCAACCTAGTGCCGTTGGGGGATGTTATATCGTGGAGACTGAATTTTCCAACTGTAGGACCAAAGACTCCTTCCTTGCCCACCTTGGCATTAAAGTCGTCGAGCACGATTTTGATATCATGCAGGGGGCAGCGATCATAGGCTTGTTCAAGTTTATCGTAGAAGGAGTCCTTCTCTGCGTCGTCCGTCTCGTCAGTCGGCGCATAGGCGCAGATAAATGTTATGTTGAAAAACCTCGCCTTGCTGCGGATCGCAGCGAGACGCTCGTCCACAGGAGTGAACGCTAGTACTTGGCGGCGAAGTCTCTTTCCCACCACGAATCCTACACCACGCGCTTTGCCGCGTGTCTGGCCACTGTAGTATACGTCACAAGGTCCGATGGTCGTCTTTCCTTGTCCCGTCCATCGCATTTCCTGCAGGGCGGTGATATCAGCCTTTGCGTTCGCGAGGACATCAACCAGTCGGGCAGCGGTACGCTCCCTAGAAAGGGTCCGGACATTCCACGTATATGCCCTAATATCCTTCTCGTAGTCCATAATTCGTTTTGCCGGGTCGTCAACATTAAATGGGGTTCTCATCCGAGGCTTTGTACTTTTTATTTTCATTGGAATTAGGTTTTTTACGTGGCGGGTCCCAAACCCAGCGCACAATCCGTTTCGGGGGTTTTTTTTAGAATATTTACACATTTATATAGCGAGCCGCTTGCTTCAAGACAGACGCCAGCTTGCAGCCGCACCTCATGGTGAACAGACGCTGCACAAAAGACCTCGGTGAGCCCTTAAACCAAGTATGTCAGAGTGCCCCACCGGGGCTCCCTCTCTTTCTGCCGCGAGCCTAGATAGCCACCTTGCCCAGAGTGTACGAACGAGGACGCAAGAGTCGGGATTGGGCAAGGTCACACAGCAACCACACCCCAATACACTCATGAACTTTTAACGTATTCGTTAAGCCTGCCAAAATTTCGATAATTTTTGCATAAAAATGTTCGACACTGCTCGTGCTTTGTTTTATGAAATGTAAGTCTCGAATAAAGCTAGTTTCGTTACGCTTGTCGGCATAGTGCATAATTAAATTGTTCTTTATGTGCAGCTAATCGAGTGTTGTGCCATACATATTAAGAACGTCGTTGGCTTCACCCACAATTTTATTACGCACCGACCTCAATATAATTATTGAATAATTACTGCCAAGATCTGGCAAAAGGTTAAATATTTCTTCTACATTATCGATAAAATCGTATAACGATGTTGTGTTGCCCTTAAATTCAGGCAAGTCTTTTACGGCGTCTGGAATTTTAAGGTGTGCTAAAAGTTGAGTCACATTATGCTGTGTGGTACCTGGGGCTTGCATATTATTGCCAGACTCGTTTAGTGAAGAGTTCGTCGCCATCGTTATACTATTTTCACTAATATCACTTAAAACTAACTTACTAAGCGGCCGTTCTTTATCAAATTCAATTTGCCTTCTCAACTTAATAGCCAATTGCATGTACTTGGATTTACCCAATTTAGTAATTTCTTCAGAAGTTTGATTGGATTATTTATACTGCGTTGTCGATGTTCCCTCGACTTTGCTTTATTGTTGATGGTTTCAAATTTTTGTGTTTAGTGTGCGTTGTCAATGTTGCAATGATAAAATCGAATTTGCTAATGAATAATGTGGGTTGTCGATCTTCTCTCGACGTTGCGTTACCGGTGCTAAGATGTGACTACGATCCGCAATAAAATTTGTCGATATTCGCTCGACGTTGCAATTTGCCGCAAGCGTGTTGTAGGTCCTTAGGAAACGAATTGAAAATCGCCTTATCAAAATGATGTCCGTAAAATGTTTGAGATTAGCGAAGTTAGGACAGGGCGACTAAAAGTATCACCTTGGCACGAGAACTCAAGTTTGAGGTTAAGGTCGTTGACGTTTTCTACCTTGCTTTTATTAAACATTTATCCTATTGACTGCGCCAGTTTTAGTTTCCCTTTAATTCAAGGAAACCAGATGTCGAAATTTGTTTCTTAAGTATGCCTTATTGAAAGAAAACAAAGGTTACTTTAATTTGCTTTTATTTCGTAGCTTTAGCTCCGGTCACCCTTTAATCCAAAATTGAAATCATTTACATTCTAGATATGTGTTATATCTTCTTGAGTTTTTAATCGATAAGTTTTTATAAAGGTATATTCACATTAAGCTGGAATTATTGGTGATGTTTGTCGTAACGCTGTAGTCGTATCCAATCAGCTGATTCGACCAACCTTATGGGATTTAATGCAATCGATTATTGGTGACATATCGTAACGCTAAGGTCGTAACCGGATCGTAGCCAACCAATTGGTTTTTGGTTTTCCGCGGTAACGATAAACAGCTGATTACCTTTTTTGTTCATTTAATTTATTTGTTTTGCATTAATTTTTCGAATTTATTGGTTTTTGCTATTGGGTGAGTTATTATTTTACATTTTTTAAGAAAATATTAATTAAGATTGTGTTCATAGCTGAGTAAAATATTTTTTGCAGTCAATCAGCTGTTTACGGTTACCGCACCAATAATCGATAAAAAATGTATCGCATAGGGTTGCGTTAGGGATACGACTACAGCGTTACGACAAACATCACCAATAATTCCAGCTTTAACTAACTTATGTATAAATAAGGTAAAGATATGATAAGGCCATTGTTACATGCCGTAACTCGCGTAAACTTTGGAATATTCGCACAAAATTGGTATCAAACGAAAGGGTAAGGCCACAGGTTAGATTTGGAAGGTAGATTGTGTATCATCTCGAGATGGTTATACGCATTTGAAAAGGTTTTGGAGATATCGCTCAAAATGTGTGTGTGTGGAGGGTAACCTTATGAGTGTTCGTCCAATATGGGCATCAAATGAAAGGTATTGATAAGTGTTTTAAGCTGGTGTAGTTTTCAGTCCAATGTGAGACCCCGTTTTCAAGATATTGATTAAAATGTCAACCAGGAGGGGCCCTCGATTGTATTAGTGCGATATGAGTATCAAATGGAAGGTGGTGACAATTGATTTAACATGTTTTAGTATTTTTCCTATATAAGACCAAAGTTTCTAGACATTGATCAACACATGGACCAGGAGTGGAGCTAGAAGGTTTTTGTGAAAAATGAGTCTAAAATGAAAGGTTTGGATGAGAGTTTTAAAAGGGAGTCATTTCAAGTCATTTTGGGAGTTGGATCCCTATGGATGACAATTAGAAAAACAATGTGAAAAGAGAAAATCATACACACATAGAAATTTGAGCTGGTGATGGATAAGAATTGACAGTGATTTGGTCATATCAACCAAAATATAGTTATATCAACCAAAATATAATTATATCAACCAAAATATCGGTTGGTTCAACCTAAATACTGAACATTGAAATAACCCAAACAAATATAAACATAAAAACCACCAAAGATTCAATCCACTACTTACAACAACAAATTCGTAATTCCCTCAGTGAAGAGGAATTTAATGCACCCCTAACTAAACAAACATGCCTCAGCAAAAAGATCGCACAAGAGAAAGCTACAAAGTTAAAAAAGCTCAAATACGTAAATTAGGAATCAGCACCAATAACGAATGGTTTGTCAACACGACAGACATAGAATTACCCGAAGATGTAAAGTGGTCGTTTTCTTTAGGCAAAAAGTTCACAGTCCCCACAACAACAAATAACTTTTCACCCATACATAAATAGCCGAAATGGAACAAGTGTTTGGAACGTTGAAAATGAAAACGACAAGGAAATAGCGAGAAACAAATTGTGCAACAGAATCCTACAACTCAAACGCAATATTAAACACAATTCTGCAGAGAAGTTCATATTACAAACATACAAAAATACTAAAAATTTCTTGAAAACTCACAAAGACGACATAATCGTGACAGACGCTGACAAGGGTAACAAAACAGTTGATCTATACAAGGAAGAATACAATAAATCAATAAGAGCCGATACCCACACTACAAATGAAAAATAACAACTTGATACTTGAGCTCTACAAAGGTAAATACATAAGTTTAAAGGAGAAAATGCAATTAACTAACCCATCAGCAACAGCACCTCGGTTATTGGACTTCCCAAAATCCATAAGCCCGACTGCCATTTTTGTTTCTTGAATAAACAAAACACCTTACAAAAATACATAAGGGGTAATATCTCTAAATTTTTTCCATGAAAAACACAAGAATTTAACACACTATTGTAAAAAATGCAAGAACAAAAAACACACGCACTTTGATGTTTCATGAAAAAAATTTAGAAACAACATTTTCCAATTTTGACAATAGTGTGTAAATTTCCTGTGTTTTTTATGAAAACAAATTTAGAGAGAATATACCTATGCATAGTTGTAAACAAAAATAAAAAAAATCAGTCTTTATGCTAAGCATTTTCACAATGTAAATAAAGTTCAATGTTGTACGCCAGAAAAAGAAGTTTATCTGCATTTTCACCCAGGAGGTTTGACCGTCTATCTGTGTATAGTTGACCAGCTAAATACTAAGTAATTGCTCGGTTGCCACACTCGTTGGAGGAGCAGTTAAGTATTTTTTTGAAAACTTTTTTTAAATTAAAAAATTGGAAGAATGCCAATAATGGAATATATTTACACTACGAAGAACAAGTGGTTGATCTAGGTATTCGTTTCATTCTATTCAAGAGTTGTATTAGTTTTTGCTTTGCTTGCAATTTTTTTTTTAGATTTAACATGGCCCAGAGGTCACTGGAATCCGATATAGTTGACTCATCCAAAGATTCTTCACTATTACTATTAGCTTCGAAAATAATCATGCAAAAATGGGATGAAATAAAAGAAAACACGAATATACCTAAAAGCAAATTTCACGAAATTGTACAATTCTTAAGGACAACAACTACTTTGTTCATAACAACAAAGTATACACTAGGTTGGATCGACGAAAAAAGTTTTTTCAGTCCACCCCTAGGATTAAAAATATTTTGAAGGCGATACCAAAAAAATTTTTTTTTTTGCCACGCCCCTCCGATGGGCTATTTACTTTTTTTGACACTACGTCGCCATTTTAAGTCATATGATGTGATGTGATGATGTGAAACGAAATACCGTCACTACTAGAATTTGAACTCGGATTAAAAAATGATTAAGGTAAGAATTGTGGAGGCTTCCAAGCCATGAACAACGGTGTACGGCTTATTAAAATCGGACTTAAAATGGCGACGTAGTGTGAAAAAAAGTAAATAGCCCATCGGGGGGCGTGGCAAAAAAAAAATTTTTTTTTGGGATCGCCTTCAAAATATCTTTAATCCTAGGTGTGGAATGGAAAAACTTTTTTTTTTTTATGGGGACCGATCCGGGATAGTATACACCCAGACATATGGAATGCCAAAGGGAAACCCCCTTTCCCCAACCATCGCCGATATAGTCATGGATGACGTACTTAATCACACCCTCCTGAAACTGCAGCAACAACATAACATACAAATCAAATACCTTGTTAAATATGTTGATGACATCTTTGCCATCATTGCCCGAAAAGATGCGAACATAATATTAGATATTTTTAACAGTTACCATAATCGACTGAAGTTCACCATCGAGAAGGAAAAGAATAACAATAGACACTCGCATACTTAGATCCAAGGAAAAATAATATTAATTTGGTACTCAAAACCAACTGCTTTTGGGCGCTTCATAAATTTCTTTTCATCACAACCTTTTCAATATAAAATAAAAAACACTGCCAAGAACTTTATAAATAAAATACTAACTATCAGCCATCCACAATTTCATGCCGACAACATTACAAAAATAAAAACGACGCTTAAAAAGAATAATTTTCCTGACCATTTAATATCAAGCCTGATCGAACAAAAACAAATTAGCACAAATAACCATACCCGAAAACCACCAAATACAGATAATACCCAAACAAAGCGATATTATAGTGTCACATACATTCCTAGGCTCACAGAAAACTTCACACACGAATTCACCAAAACACAACACTACATTAGCATATAAATCGAATTGCACCTTGGCTACGTGCAAATACAAAAATTATAGACAACGAAAGAAGAGAGAAAACACGATACACATTAGAGAGCCTGCGGATATTACAAAAAAGGGAAAACACGATAAACAAAAAAGAAGATTATGACAACATTGCCGCTGCTTATTTATTATGTTTATAATTTAGTTTTACGGCTCGATTCTGTGTTCTTGATGAATTTGTCAATCTTGATAAATAATAAAGAAAAAAAATATTTTTATCAAGTGTTTTTGAATTTTGCGCCAAAAATAAATTTTATTTCATTCATATTAATTTTAAATAATTTTTTTTACGCATAATTCAAAACGATTGATAAAAATATTCTTTTCCTGATTACACGGTGTGACAAAAAAAAAAAAATTAATGGTACTTTTTTCGAGACATACCTCATTTTGTAGGTCTGGTCAGACATATAAAAACTGCATCCTCAGAATTTCCAATACACCCCCAAAATCTGAAGTTAGGGGCCAAAAACCCCTTTTTCATAGTTTAAGATACATATTGCTCAATAACTTTTTTATTATTTATCCGATTAACACGAATTTAGTGTTACTTTAAAGGAGACTCTTTTCCGCTTCCAACAATGTAAAAATTGTTCATATACCGTGATAAATGTCAGAAAAACGGGCGAAACAATATCGAAAAATCAATTTTTTTTTTAATTTTTTCATCTTTAATAGCAGATTTTTCGAATAATTTGTTAACTAGTGCATATGTAATTTTATTTAAAATTAATCTCTTATTAATTCTGTCTTCAACGATATATACATTTGTTTTTATTCGAGGAGGCGTTCCTCAGCTATTCCACTTTGATCAATTTTTACAGCGAAATATGCGCGCTACATTTTTTTGATTATGTTAGCTACGACCCAAACTTCTTCAAAGTGTATGTAATTGTAAAAAATGTGTGAAAATCGGAATAAATTTTGCTATATTTGTGGCTTGTTTGTAGGCGAAAAAACACGCGAAAAACTAGAAAATTCGAATGGTTTGGTTAAAAGTTACAACATCTTGTTTGGCAAATCATTTGTAAAAAGCCGATGGTATGAGCCAGAGTATGCTTGTTTTTCTTGTGTGATAAAGCTGCTAAAGTGTCCACGAAAAAGAGTCGATCAAACTTGGGATTTCCCTTATTCAGCGCCTATGATATGGCATCCTCAGTTATACCACAATATAAGTGATTGCTACTTCTGTAAAACAAATTTATATGGGCATAGTTATAAAACTCGTAAATATATCAAATATGCCAATGTTTCTAGTGTTTCGAAGGCAATACCTTATCAAGGTCAAGTGAAGTGCACAAATACTGTCGAGAAAAAATTCAACAAAGCTGAAGACTTTTCGACAGAGGACGGCGACAAAGAGTTTATACCACACGGGTCGCGTTCATCCGAGCGCCATTTGGTTTCTAACGAGGATTTTGAAGATCTGGTAAGAGATCTAGGTATAACAATTCGGCAAAGGGAAGTACTTGCTTCTAGATTAAAGCAGTGGAATATAGTGGAAGAAGATTTTAAAATTACGCTGTTGCGAAGTAATGAGCGCTTGATGTTTAACCAAGTTTTTAAAATTGATAAAGACGAAAAAAACTTGGCTTATTGTACGGATGTGTCTGAACTCTTCGTCCGATTTGGATACAACTACGAACCAAAAGATTGGCGCCTTTTCATCGATGGATCTTGTAGAAGTATAAAAGTAACTAACTAAAAAATTGTTTAATAATATTATGTGAATTCTCTTTAGGCCTTAAAGCAGTATTGCTACATAACCAAAACGAGATGCCTTCGATCCCATTAGCGTACGCCACTGGTATGAAAGAAACATACGATTCCATTGAAAAAATTCTTCACTTAATAAACTATGCAATGCACAAATGGCAAATTGTTAGTGACCTTAAAGTTTTAACAATACTGATGGGCATGCAGGGAGGTTACACAAAGTATCCCTGCTATTTTTGCGAGTGGGATAGCCGTTCTTCGCTTAAGTACGAAAGAGATAAGTGGCCAGAGCGAAGTACCTTTCAAATTGGAGAGAAAAATATGTTGAGAGCTCCACTTGTGGATCCTGAAAATATAATTTTGCCACCACTGCACTTAAAACTGGGCTACATGAAGCAATTTGTTAAAAGGCTTAATGTAGACAGTGAAGCATTTCTCCATATAAAATCTTCATTTCCAAAATTAAGTGAGGCTAAAATAAAAGAAGGTAGTTCTGATATTATTTCTGTATGTTATAACTCATGCTTCATTGATTGGTTTTTATAATTTTAAGGCGTTTTTATTGGGCCTCAGATTCGCAAGCTTATGAGAGATACTGAATTTTCATTCAAACTAAGTCCGGTTGAACAAAGAGCCTGGAATAGCTTCCAATCTTTATGTACGAACTTTCTAGGCAATAAAAGGCGTGAGGACTACAAAGACGTCGTTCATGAGTTTCTGAATGCGTATTCAGCAATGGGATGTAGAATGTCCATCAAAATTCACTTACTCCACTCTCATTTGGACGTTTTTCCAGAGAATTTGGGTCAGCTCAGTGATGAACAAGGGGAGCGCATGCATCAGGAGATGGAAGCTATAGAGAGAAGATTTTCTGGAAAAAATATTGTTAATATGCTCTCGGAGTATTGCTGGTCTCTTAAACGGGATACAGATGATAGTTTGTATAAAAGAAAAAGAGTTTGTAAACATTTTTAATTGACAAAAACGTATTTGTACGCCATTAAAATTTTTTTTTAGTTTTTCAATAAAGAAACGAATTACATTAGAAATCCTCAACGGATCATAAAAAACTATACCTCGTTGGAAACTAAATTCACAGGAGACTCTACACGTAAATCAAACAATATACACTGGTGAACAAAATAGTGGAAAAAAACTGTGACTCAAGATGGAATTTTTTTCCAAAAATTGAAATTTTTTGTGTTTTTTTATTTTTTCTCTGAATTTTCTGTCAAAAAAATAAGCCGTTTATAAATCGATAGAAGCGTCAAAATGTCTTCTTTCCAATGATACCAAAACCTTTTACATAGGGCGACCAAAAATAAAGTTATAGGCCAATATATGCCTTCACCTATGGAAAAGGGGTTTTTGGCCCCTAACTTCAGATTTTGGGGGTGTATTGGAAATTCTGAGTATGCAGTTTTAGTCAGTCTGACTAGACCTACAAAATGAGGTATGTCTCGCAAAAAGTACTTTTTGACTGTAAATAATTATTTATCAAGATTGACAAATCTATCAAGGGCACAGAATCGGGCGGTTAGTATGACAAGTTTACCGCACAGAGGCGGTATCGAAATTTAAATCTTGACGCTTTTTAATCATTTTTCATGCTTTTTTTAATTTTATTTTATCGTTTTAAAGTTTATTATTTTCATAATATCTGCAATCATGTGAGTAAACAATTGTGCAATCCATGCTCACTGTACGTTATGTTCATAGTGCTAATCAAAAATGTTTTTTATATCTAATACTATTTCTTTTTGTTGTTCTTTGTTTTAAATAAATAAAAAGTGCCACTCCCCTGAAGAAGCCAAGGAAAATTGGAGAAACGTCGGGATGTAAGATGGAATCAAACTGTGTTTTATTTGCATTGGAGACTATAGATCTGACCAGCTTAAGATACACAAAAAAAAAAAAAAATATGGGTTGATTCAACAAAAATCACTATCTATTCTTATCCATTCCCAGCTCATTTTTCTCTGTGCATGAAAAGGATGAAGGTGGGGTGGACGGCAAGGAGGTTGTGGAGCTGAAATCAGGAGAGCGAGTCACATTTTATAAATGAAAACAAGTCAATGTTTGGGCAGGACAACGTCTGGCGGTTCCCAAATAGACGAAGTCCCTCACCGTTTCAAACTTGTAGCTATCAACGGTGACTTGGCTGCCAAGGCTCCGCCGATTCTTTTTTTGATGACCGCATTACCCACTTTTTTCGCTTCCTTATGCAGAGAAGGCAGCGCTTACGGTGTAGTTGTTAAGGCCAATGAGACTTACTCTTGTTAGTGTTAATGTAACGCAGGGATGCGCATATTTTCGGGTCCTAAATCAGTTTAAGTGCAGCGAGTGTTAGGTGAGACGTTTGTATTTTTTGCGGTGTTAGGGGAGTAAAAAAATGCAATGCAAATATTGTACGCTTCGCCTCAAACGATATTCATCGCAAGAAGGTTGCGTAAACACTAAACAACTGAAAAAAAAACATTCTCTCTCAACCTCGACAACCAATTCTCAAACGGTGTTGCATTAGTACGAACACAAAAACATACATTTTTTGGCAATTACATTATTGACATTCATTTGGCCTTCATATACATTTAATTATTTGAATGTCGGTTCATTTTGCAATATATACATGTAAAAACTTTGATGAGTTTTAACATTCAAATGATGTTTATTGAAAGAATGAAAATTTGGAATTAAAAATCGCGCGATTTTTTATTCCAAATTTTCGCCTGCGGCGCTTTTTTAGATAATCTTGAAACAATATTCTAAAATTATAATATAAAATGAAAATTTGGAATTAAAAATCGCGCGATTTTTTATTCCAAAATTTTCGCTTGCGGGTACGTTGGTATGCAACTTCCGAATTTGGTACGTTTTTGCCATTTTAACTTCAACGCAACTCCAATGACACAAATATAAAAAAACACATTTGAATGACTACAAAAAAATTAATTAATAATTAAGTGAAGTGGTACCACTTGGGTAGGGCGGAAAAATAGCGACCCCTAAGGGTTGGCAAATTATCTTGTATTTGAGTCACCAATATGTACATGTATTAAAACTAGTGTCCGACCGAATATTTGGCCAAGTTTCGGTATTCGGCCAGTATTTTTTATTCGGCTTCGGCCTTCGGCTGAAAAGGCCGAATAATAGATGTGTTAATAAAAAAAATTTACTGAGTTTTTGATTTTTTATAACAGAAAATCGTAACTTCCAGGAATATTTTTTGTTATTTAAAAAAAAAAAGGTCAAAGTTGTTTCTTGTGATCCCAGTAATAGTGAAGAATCTTTGGATGAGTCAACTATATCGGATTCCAGTGACCTCTGGGCATCCCATGATAAATCTACAAAAAATTGCGCACGCAAAGCAACAACTAATACAACTCTTGAATAGAATGAAGCGAATACCTAGATCAACCACTTGTTCTTCGTAGTGTAAAGATATTCCATTATTGCCATTCCTCCAATTTTTATACCTTTCATGAACATGAAATGGTATTATAACTTTGGTCCGATGTTTGTAAATATGAGAAGAAGAAGAGATAGACCCATCAATAAGTACACCGAAATGATCACGATGACGAGATGAGTTGATTTAGCCATGTGCGTCTGTCCGTCTGTCTGTTTGAACGCAAACTAGTCCCTCAATTTTTGAGATATCTGGCTGAAATTTTGTATGTGGCCACCATTTTGTAATATAGGAATCATTTGTCGGAACTGACAAGATCGGACCAGTATAACATATGGGGGCTATACAACCGATTGTTCAGATATAAGGTTTTTTGGCCAAAACTTCTGCAATTAAAAAGTTAGGACCGTAAAATTTGCAACTCGAGTACTTTCTATTTATAGTAGTGTATATAGTGAAAATCAACAAGATCGGGCAAATGTAACATATAGCCCCCATACAACCGATTGTTCAGATATAAGGTTTTTTGACCAAAACTTCTGCAATTAAAAAGTTAGGAACGTAAAATTTTGCATCTCGAGTACTTTCTATTTATGTAGTGTATATAGTGAAAATCAAAAAGATCGGGAAAATGTAACATATAGCCCCCATACAACCGATTGTTCAGATATAAGGTTTTTTGGCCAAAACTTCTGCAATTAAAAAGTTAGGAACATAAAATTTTGCAACTTGAGTACTTTCAATTTATGTAGTGTGTAGAGGAAAATCAAGAAGATCGGGTAAATATAACATATAGCCCCATACAACCGGTTGTTCCGATATAAGGTTTTTTGGCCAATACTTCCGCATTTAAAAAGTTAGGAACGTAAAATATTACACCTTTAGTACTTTCTACATATGTAATGTGTATAGTGTAAGTCAGTACAATTGAACACGTATAATATATAGCCTCCATACAATCGATTGTTCCGATAACTCGGATCCTATTATTTTGTAAGTTTTTTTTAAATTATAACAAAGATGTGTAATGTGTATAGTAAATATAGTTAAATTGACACAGGCTGTACTGGGGATCGAACAGTGAAAATCGTGACGCTTATTCATGAAAGGTATATAGCCTTCGGCATAGCCGAAGACAGCTTTCCTTACTTGTTTAATTTAAAAAAGTTTTCAAAAAAATACTTAACTGCTCCTCCAACGAGTGTGGCAACCGAAAAATTATTTAGTATTTAGCTGGTCAACTATACACAGATAGACGGTTAAATCTCCTGGGGGAAAATACAAATAAACTTCTTTTTCTGGCGTACAACATTGAACTTTTCTCTCTTAATTGGTTTTCATAAAAAATACAGTAAATGTACACACTATTGTCAAAATTGGAAAATTTTCTTTCAAAATTTTTTTCATGAAACATCAAAATGCGTGTGTTTTTTGTTCTTACATTTTACAATTTTGATAATGGTGTGTTAAATTCTTGTGCTTTTCAAGGAAAAAATTTAGAGAGAATACCCCTTATGTAGTTTGTAAGGTGTTTTGTTTATTCAAGAAACAAAAATGTTATTCGGCTTCGGCTTCGGTTCTCGGCCGAATATAAGATTATGCCGAATATTCGGTTACGGCTTCGGCCTAAAATTCAGGTTTCGGTCCAACACTAATTAAAACCCGTTTGTGTATTAAATTATGGCAGCAGATAAACTGCTTAAATTGTTTTAATAAATGTTATATTGCTTGGTTAGCAAATTATTTTGGTACGTTTTTTTCGTTTTGGTACGAATTTTGGTACGCAAAATTTTGAACAAACGGCAACCGTGGCCAACAAGTCTGAAGAGGGTTTCGTTTTCCTACGGTTGTATGAGAAATGTGCATTAGTACGTTTTTCTACTACTACTTTCTCTACTACTAGTACTTTAAAAATACTTTTCTTAGAACAGGGGTGGCCAGCTTCGACAGAGCTCTTTGGTAGTATGTGTGTAATTAATGTCACTGTGTGAGTGCGAACAAGTCAAAAAGTATGATGCAACAGGTTGCTCAAACGAAATGCTATGAAGCCTCGATATGGAGTACGTAAACGAAAAGGAACAATGACTTTGCGCATTCAATAGAAGATATTGTTATTTTAGCAAACACGGATCAAAAAATGTTAGAAAAATCAATAAATATGTATTTCATGGGAAAAAACTTAAATTAATGATTTTGGAAAAAATTAGTAAATTGGATAATAATTTATTAAAAAATGGACAAACAAGTCAAGGTGTCGAATCTTTTATTTTAATTAATGAAGTAAAAAAAAACGATGTACATATATCGTGGAAAAGAATTTAAATTAATGATTTTGAAAAAAAAAATAGTAAGCGTGATATCCAATTTAATAACATATTTAAAAATGGACAAGCAAGTCAAGGTGTCTAAAATAAAAAAAAATACTAAAACTGCATAATATGCAAATTATGCATCCCATTCTGGATTTAAATTCCAAAGTATCAAAATCAGCAAATTCTGAGGAACTTCATGTCCGAATTTAAGTGAATTAGTCAGGGATTACCTGAACATAATTTTTATTTTTTAAATTTTTTTATATATATATTTTTTTTAAGTTTTGTATTCTTTTTGATATGTGTACACTTAACATATTTTAGTAATAATAGAAAAAGTTGTATCCAGTTCAAAAAAATTTAATTGTGAGAAAATTACAAATTCCCTATATTTTTATAAATAATTTTTTCAATATCAACTTCATTATGGTAGCATTTTATTTTTAACAAGTCATTGAGGTGCGAATCAGTTAGAGAATTTCTGCATTTGCTCTTAATTACTTTCATCGAGGAAAAAGCAGATTCACAACCACAGGATGTACCAAACATCGAATATAATTTTAAAGCTATTTTCCTTGTAACCGGATAGTCGCATTGGGGTATTTGTCTCCAAAAGTCAATCCATGTAGTAAACGTTAGAGATAAGTCAGAGTGCATCTTTACCAGTTCGTTCTGAATATCAGACTCAAAGTTGTCTGTTGGGCAATAGAGAGGATTTTTAAACAGCTCAATAAGCGGCCTGATATTTTCAAGGTCGTTAAACATTTTATTGCTTTCGGCTATCAATTCTTGAAAGATATTTCCGCACTGTTGTAAATTTTCCATATTTGCAAACTCTGTATAAACTTCATTGGTTTTTGGCAAATTTGAAAGATTTCCCTCAGAAAATTGAGAATGAAGGGAGGATAGACTTTGTTTGAATTCATCTAATGAACTGAGTAAATCGCAAATGATTCTATATTTACCTTGCATAGCTAAGTTAAAAAGATTAATTTGTTTTGTCAAATCGCAAAGAAGTGCTAGTGCTAGCAAAAAATCAGGATTTACTAAAATTGAAATCAGATCTCTTGAGTGCTTCGAGTTATCCAATTCGGGAAACATCTTTATTTCTGAGCGCAGCTCAAATAATCTCTCAAGACTTCTACCGAAACTGAGCCACCTTATTTCAGTTTGTAGTAATAAGTCTCCGTAATCAGCGTTTATTTCTTCTAGAAACAATTTAAGTTTTCTATGCTGTAAGGAATTGTGGCCACCTCTTATTTTATTAATAATTTGTATTGCGGATTGCATTGCATCCACGCCTTTAAGACTCTTCGCAAAAAGTGCTTGCTGGTGAATCACGCAATGAAGGCGGGAACATTTATGTTATTTTTGTCCAAAAAGCCTACAAATCCCTTATTTTTACCTAACATTACCGGAGCCCCATCTGTACTAAGATAGTTTCTATGTATCAGCGAATGAAAATAAACTTTTACTTACTATCTCACCTGTAACATTACTATGAAAGGACTCCAAAGTGAAAACAGACTCCAAGGTTCTAAAATCCTAGTCAACTGTTGTTATGCATATACAAAGTTGTGATGTATCAGAAATATTTGAACTTTCGTCCAAGCATATTGAGAAGTCAACGCAATCATTAATGGACCTTTTCATTTCATAGTAAATGTATTCGCTTATCATTTCGCTTCGGCGAGTTAAAGTTCTACGAGACAAACATGTCATATCAACAAGGTTTGCAGTATCCCGTGATATATCTCCATAGCAACGTAGCATTTTTAAAGTTAGGTTTTTTATAAAAATTCCATCTGAAAAGGGTCGACATTGCATTGCCAAACCCTGAGCAACAACAAAAGACGCTTTAGCCGTTGCATTTTTAACGAAGTCAGGCGGTAGTTCCACTTTTCGATTTTTGGATGGGCTACAACTCATCACAGCCTGATTTAAATCACCCTTTAATTTTTGTAACAATTTAACCCTCTCTTCCCCAGTGTATTTATCATAACTACTATGAAATGATTCGTAATGCCGTTTCAAATTATACTTTTTTGACAAAATATAGCTTGAGCATAACATACATTTTGCGTACGTAAATTCTGAAAATAGAAACTCCATTTCCCATTCTCGTCGAAACATTTTGCGTTGTAAAATTTATTAAATATGTATAAAAACCGATTGCAGAAATAAAAAGATCAGCCCCGAATATACATATAGTTATTCTGCATTGTAAAATTTATTAAATACGTATAAAAACCGATTGCAGAAATAAAAAGATCAGCCCCGAATATAAATATAGTTATTCTGCATTAAAACCTGAAAATGGTAAATTTTCACATACGACGTTCCTTTTCTGGGGCGACGATATATCTATTTTACTTTTTTTTGGCTTTCAGGGCTCTTTTTGCTGGAAGTTGATAATATTCAGCCGTATTATTTTGAAATCGCTAATTTAAAACTCCCTAAATTATCCGGGGAATACTGTATGTAGCTCATACAACTGGTTGGTTCGAACATGCATCACTCATTCAGTGCTGCCACACCCTACTAAAAAAAATAATAATTAATCTTGTAAAGTACCCTATGTACATTATGGTGATTTTAAAAAATTATGTTTTCGGTCTTACTCCTTCAAAAGTTTGATTCATAAAAAAAAAAAAAAAAAAAAATTAATGGCGGCGATATACCAACCAAATTAACCTCTAATGAGATTTTTACCGAGATTCTCTTTCCAACTTGTGGTGTGTTGCTTTGTTGTGTTTCCTACAAGTTGGCGGGACCTACAGTTTTTTGCCGACTCCGAACGGCACTTGCAAAGCAAATTAATTTTTTGCAGAGAAGCTTCTCATGGCAGAAATATACCCGGAGAGTTTGCCAAACTACTGCCGAGGGGCGACCCAGTTTAGAAAAATTCCTTTTCTAAAAAATTTTTTGATGTTACTTTTGCCGGACAACGAACCGCCACGACTTGGTGTAGAAGGCCGAACACTTAATCGCTACACCACGGCGGCCGCCCATAGAAAAATGGAAAGCATATGTATTGGATGAAGGTCTGCTAGTTAGATATAAAGAAACAACATTTTTTTTTCTCCATAGGGCCACCCTAACTTTGAGACTAATGTGCCACGCCTTCCCCTTAATATAACTGTCCAAGACTATGGGAATGTCTTATATACACACAAAGGAATAATTTGAGGGGGAGTTATACTCCTTTAAACAACTTTTTTTCCCATACAAAAAATGTTCACTCTAATATGCAAGTTAAAACTGGTACATTTCTAGGAGCTGTAAGAATCTCGAATATCACTGGTGGAAAGCGTTGTATTTTTCCATATTCATAACTTATTATTTTCATATGCATAACTTCTTTTTGCTAAAAACATATCCAAACTTATACTGAAATTCGGCGAGGAAAAGTGTATTTTTTGATCTGAATCAATACAGACGGCAGCACTGATAAAGTTTGAATCGTGTTTCAAACCATTTAGTAAATGTTCGACACAACTAAAAGAAGCATCGAACATCTGGTATACATATGTATACACGACGTCGAACCGCGGGCAAAGCTGCCCAGGGCTGCCCTACATATACATAAGTTTCTTAATGTGACAATAGCCTTATAAAAAGTTATCGATTAAAAAACTGAATAAGTTATGACACATATCTAAAATGTATTGAATTGGATTTTGGAATTAAAGGAGCTAAAGCTACGAAATAAAAAGAAAATTAAAAGTAACACCTTTGTTTTTTGGGGATTCTTTCCAATAATGTACGGAGCGGCTTTTATTTTTTTTTTTTTGTACGGGTAGAGGGGGTCGCACAGAGTACAAAATAAAAAACCGGTGCCGCCGGAGGCCTATATTTTATGAGAAATTTGCACTTAAAGTTGCAAATTTGGCCAAACAAATTTACCAGTTCAATCCGATTTCGCTAACTATATTATAAAAAAAGCTTTTCCTACTACCCGCACTGCTATTTAAATCGCAACAAAAGGAACAATGACTTTGCGCATTCAATAGAAGATATTGTTATTTTAGCAAACACGGATAAAAAAATGTTAGAAAAATCAATAAATATGTATTTCATGGGAAAAAACTTAAATTAATGATTTTGGAAAAAAATTAGTAAATTGGATAATAATTTATTAAAAAATGGACAAACAAGTCAAGGTGTCCAATCTTTTATTTTAATTAATGAAGTAAAAAAAAAAACGATGTACATATATCGTGGAAAAGAATTTAAATTAATGATTTTGAAAAAAAAAAATAGTAAGCGTGATATCCAATTTATTAACATATTTAAAAATGGACAAGCAAGTCAAGGTGTCTAAAATAAAAAAAAAATACTAAAACTGCATAATATGCAAATTATGCATCCCATTCTGGATTTAAATTCCAAAGTATCAAAATCAGCAAATTCTGAGGAACTTCATGTCCGAATTTAAGTGAATTAGTCAGGGATTACCTGAACATAATTTTTATTTTTTAAATTTTTTTATATATATTTTTTTTTTAAGTTTTGTATTCTTTTTGATATGTGTACACTTAACATATTTTAGTAATAATAGAAAAAGTTGTATCCAGTTCAAAAAAATTTAATTGTGAGAAAATTACAAATTCCCTATATTTTTATAAATAATTTTTTCAATATCAACTTCATTATGGTAGCATTTTATTATTAACAAGTGATTGAGGTGCGAATCAGTTAGAGAATTTCTGCATTTGCTCTTGATTACTTTCATCGAGGAAAAAGCAGATTCACAACCACAGGATGTACCAAACATCGAATATAATTTTAAAGCTATTTTCCTTGTAACCGGATAGTCGCATTGGGGTATTTGTCTCCAAAAGTCAATCCATGTAGTAAACGTTAGAGATAAGTCAGAGTGCATCTTTACCAGTTCGTTCTGAATATCAGACTCCAAGTTGTCTGTTGGGCAATAGAGAGGATTTTTAAACAGCTCAATAAGCGGCCTGATATTTTCAAGGTCGTTAAACATTTTATTGCTTTCGGCTATCAATTCTTGAAAGATATTTCCGCACTGTTGTAAATTTTCCATATTTGCAAACTCTGTATAAACTTCATTGGTTTTTGGCAAATTTGAAAGATTTCCCTCAGAAAATTGAGAATGAAGGGAGGATAGACTTTGTTTGAATTCATCTAATGAACTGAGTAAATCGCAAATGATTCTATATTTACCTTGCATAGCTAAGTTAAAAAGATTAATTTGTTTTGTCAAATCGCAAAGAAGTGCTAGTGCTAGCAAAAAATCAGGATTTACTAAAATTGAAATCAGATCTCTTGAGTGCTTCGAGTTATCCAATTCGGGAAACATCTTTATTTCTGAGCGCAGCTCAAATAATCTCTCAAGACTTCTACCGAAACTGAGCCACCTTATTTCAGTTTGTAGTAATAAGTCTCCGTAATCAGCGTTTATTTCTTCTAGAAACAATTTAAGTTTTCTATGCTGTAAGGAATTGTGGCCACCTCTTATTTTATTAATAATTTGTATTGCGGATTGCATTGCATCCACGCCTTTAAGACTCTTCGCAAAAAGTGCTTGCTGGTGAATCACGCAATGAAGGCGGGAACATTTATGTTATTTTTGTCCAAAAAGCCTACAAATCCCTTATTTTTACCTAACATTACCGGAGCCCCATCTGTACTAAGATAGTTTCTATGTATCAGCGAATGAAAATAAACTTTTACTTACTATCTCACCTGTAACATTACTATGAAAGGACTCCAAAGTGAAAACAGACTCCAAGGTTCTAAAATCCTAGTCAACTGTTGTTATGCATATACAAAGTTGTGATGTATCAGAAATATTTGAACTTTCGTCCAAGCATATTGAGAAGTCAACGCAATCATTAATGGACCTTTTCATTTCATAGTAAATGTATTCGCTTATCATTTCGCTTCGGCGAGTTAAAGTTCTACGAGACAAACATGTCATATCAACAAGGTTTGCAGTATCCCGTGATATATCTCCATAGCAACGTAGCATTTTTAAAGTTAGGTTTTTTATAAAAATTCCATCTGAAAAGGGTCGACATTGCATTGCCAAACCCTGAGCAACAACAAAAGACGCTTTAGCCGTTGCATTTTTAACGAAGTCAGGCGGTAGTTCCACTTTTCGATTTTTGGATGGGCTACAACTCATCACAGCCTGATTTAAATCACCCTTTAATTTTTGTAACAATTTAACCCTCTCTTCCCCAGTGTATTTATCATAACTACTATGAAATGATTCGTAATGCCGTTTCAAATTATACTTAATTTCTGAAAATGAAACTCCATTTCCCATTATCGTCGAAACATTTTGCGTTGTAAAATTTATTAAATATGTATAAAAACCGATTGCAGAAATAAAAAGATCAGCCCCGAATATACATATAGTTATTCTGCATTGTAAAATTTATTAAATACGTATAAAAACCGATTGCAGAAATAAAAAGATCAGCCCCGAATATACATATAGTTATTCTGCATTAAAACCTGAAAATGGTAAATTTTCACATACGACGTTCCTTTTCTAGGGCGACGATATATCTATTTTACTTTTTTTTTGGCTTTCAGAGCTCTTTTTGCTGGAAGTTGATAATATTCAACCGTATTATTTTGAAATCGCTAATTTAAAACTCCCTAAATTATCCGGGGAATACTGTATGTAGCTCATACAACTGGTTTTTTCGAACATGCATCACTCATTCAGTGCTGCCACACCCTACTAAAAAAAATAATAATTAATCTTGTAAAGTACCCTATGTACATTATGGTGATTTTAAAAAATTATGTTTTCGGTCTTACTCCTTCAAAAGTTTGATTCATAAAAAAAAAAAAAAAAAAAAATTTATGGCGGCGATATACCAACCAAATTAACCTCTAATGAGATTTTTGCCGAGCTTCTCTTTCCAACTTGTGGTGTGTTGCTTTGTTGTGTTTCCTACAAGTTGGCGGGACCTACAGTTTTTTGCCGACTCCGAACGGCACTTGCAAAGCAAATGAATTTTTTGCAGAGAAGCTTCTCATGGCAGAAATATACCCGGAGAGTTTGCCAAACTACTGCCGAGGGGCGACCCAGTTTAGAAAAATTCCTTTGCTAAATAATTTTTTGATGTTACTTTTGCCGGACAACGAACCGCCACGACTTGGTGTAGAAGGCCGAACACTTAATCGCTACACCACGGCGGCCGCCCATAGAAAAATGGAAAGCATATGTATTGGATGAAGGTCTGCTAGTTAGATATAAAGAAACAACATTTTTTTTTCTCCATAGGGCCACCCTAACTTTGAGACTAATGTGCCACGCCTTCCCCTTAATATAACTGTCCAAGACTATGGGAATGTCTTATATACACACAAAGGAATAATTTGAGGGGGAGTTATACTCCTTTAAACAACTTTTTTTCCCATACAAAAAATGTTCACTCTAATATGCAAGTTAAAACTGGTACATTTCTAGGAGCTGTAAGAATCTCGAATATCACTGGTGGAAAGCTTTGTATTTTTCCATATTCATAACTTATTATTTTCATATACATAACTTCTTTTTGCTAAAAACATATCCAAACTTATACTGAAATTCGGCGAGGAAAAGTGTATTTTTTGATCTGAATCAATACAGACGGCAGCACTGATAAAGTTTGAATCGTGTTTCAAACCATTTAGTAAATGTTCTACACAACTAAAAGAAGCATCGAACATCTGGTATACATATGTATACACGACGTCGAACCGCGGGCAAAGCTGCCCAGGGCTTCCCTACATATACATAAGTTTCTTAATGTGACAATAGCCTTATAAAAAGTTATCGATTAAAAAACTGAATAAGTTATGACACATATCTAAAATGTATTGAATTGGATTTTGGAATTAAAGGAGCTAAAGCTACGAAATAAAAAGAAAATTAAAAGTAACACCTTTGTTTTTTGGGGATTCTTTCCAATAATGTACGGAGCGGCTTTTATTTTTTTTTTTTTGTACGGGTAGAGGGGGTCGCTCAGAGTACAAAATAAAAAACCGGTGCCGTCGGAGGCCTATATTTTATGAGAAATTTGCACTTAAAGTTGCAAATTTGGCCAAACAAATTTACCAGTTCAATCCGATTTCGCTAACTATATTATAAAAAAAAAGCTTTTCCTACTACCCGCACTGCTATTTAAATCGCATATATTAAAAAAAAAGCCAAATTATAAAATTAAAAAAACCCGCAATGTTTATTTTCACAGAATCACTGGGCAACAACAATTTGCATTGCTTGCAGTTACAGCGAGTTGCCGAATGCCCATTCATGAATAAACAAACTACATGCATATGGTTATTCAATTACACATGCATATATTTTGTTTATTCACAACTTTACATTTTCCATTATTTATTTCGCACTTTTTACGCGAATAACCAAAATAAAACATTATTTTAAAAGCCCGCCATGACTTGGCAACAACAAGGCCATTGAAATAGTTGTGTTCACAGCGAGTAGTTGCTTTTGGTTATATTCACGAACAAGCTATGTTATTGTTTTTTCACTGCACTTAGTTTGTTTACCTTTTTTACTTGTTTACTGCACATTTTGTTCATAATATTATATATTATACATATTATGTATACATACTGTACATATATCAAAAACACAGCACATAAAACCAACACAACACGCAACAAACAATGGTACATATAACAAACTAACAACTTGAGCTATTAGCGAGTCATAGGTGTTGCCAGACATGTGTTAATGAAGACATACATTTCTTAAGGGGGGTCCATAAATTACAAGTTTTAAAATTGGGGAAATGGGCCCCAGTACAATAAAATCTCAGTTGAAAATAACATAAAGGGAGAGGGAGGTTAAAAAACCTTAAAAATTACGAGTTGTACATTTGAGTATAAATTAATGGATTTCAATATTGCAAGGAACATATTCTACATACAATGGATTGAAAGCGCCAGTGCTTTTTTTTTGTACTGGATGAAAAAACGCTGTTTTATATTTGCAAAAGCGCCGTGATTAAACAATTTTTTTTTCCTTTTCTCGGTTATGGAACAGCGCCGCAGTCAAAAATTTTAAATAAAAGCGCCGCGCGATTTTTTTATTAAAAATTTTATTTTTTTTTAAATAAAGCCAACAGTACATGTTTCTTGGTTATGGAAAAGCGCCGCAGGCGAAAATTTATTTTATTTATTTTTAACTTTATTTTTATTAAAATTTTTTTCTAATAAACAGGTTTCTTGGTTATAAAAGCGCCACAGGCGAAAATTTATTTTATTAATTTTTAATAAACACAACGGTTTCTCATCATTATTCATCATTAACACTTGTATAATTATAGTTTAGTTATAACTACTTGATGGGTTAGTTATAACTACTTTGTGGGTTAGTTATAACTAGTTGATAGGTTAGCTATAACTAGTTTATGGGTATGTTATAACTACTTTATGAGTTAGTTATAACTACTTGATGGGTTAGTTATAGGCACATGATGGGTTAGTTATACCTAATTCATGGGTTAGTTATAACTGCTTTGTGGGTTAGTTATAACTAGTTGATTGGTTATTCCTCATGGGTTAGTTCTAACTAGTTTATGGGTTTGTTAAACCTACTTTATGAGTTAGTTATAACTGCTTGACAGGTTAGTTATAGCTTCATGATGGGTTAGTTCTAACGACTTTATGGGTTAGTTTAACTTGTTTTCTTTTTTGTTTAATTAACAAAACAGTAGGGGTTTCTCGGTTATAGAAAAAGCGGCGCAGGGGAAAATCTTTTTTTTAATAAACACAACAGTTTCTCATCATCATTCATCATTAATTATAATTATAGATTAGTTTTAGTTATAACTACTTTATGTGTTAGTTATAGCTAATTTAGAGGTTAGTTATAACTACTTATGGGTTAATTATAACTACTTTACGAGTTAGTTATAACTACTTGATGGGTTAGTTATAACTACTTCATGGGTTAGTTATAACTACCTGATAGCGCTTTTGGTTGTAAATCGCGTGATTTTTATTCAAAATCTTTTTTATTTTTATGGTAATAAATGGAAATTGTTTTCTAATAATTTATTGACTGTTAGTTATAACCACTTCATCGGTTATTGTTATCCGAAAGTGGTGATACTCTCATAATAAAAACCTCTAACTACTTTATGCGTTAGTCATAACTAGTTTATGGGTTAATGAAACCCAAAAGTGCAGCTTATATTTTATAAACCTTTGGGTTAGTTTTATAACTACTTTATCGTTTTTTGGTACATAATTTCTTGTTAGTTACCACTTCTTCCATGTTAGACACTATTCTATAGTAGTTTAAGAGATACAAATTACCTGACTCGGTTTGAGTTATTTTAAATGAATAATTTTTAACAATACTGTTAAATACTGCATAAAACTTTTAAAGCGAGTAAGCAAAAGTCCCGTTAGTTTCAACAGCTCTAACTAATGAAAATATCCAGTGGTGCTAGTCTCAGAAGGTATGTAACAAATAATAACTAAATGCATACAGTTAACAAGAAGTGCGAATTGTAATATCAGTTATAGGTGTTAACACAAAGGGGATTTTACATTAATGCTTGTATAATTTTTATAATATTTCCTAAAGTTATAAGAAGTTATAAAAAATACGGCGATAATTCGGTTTTGTACAATAAACATTTTTTGAAGATCTGGCAATGCCTTTTTGATCGTACTCGATAAACATATGAACGAGGAACAATTAGTTCAAGTTGAGCTCTCGCTACGAGGCTCTTTAGTTTTGTGTGCAAAATAAATAAAAGTTGTAATTGTGCAATGAAAAGGTGTTATAAAACAAAAATTACTAAAGAAAAATGTTAAGTGGTGAACAAAATAAGTACATGTGTAATTGAATAAACATGTGCACATATTTTGTTTATTCATGTTTTCACTTCAGCAGTTGCAACTCGCTGTAACTGCAAGTAATATAAAGGCATTGTGGTTGCCTAGTGATTCCGGTGATAGCGGTTTTTTTAAGATAATATTTTTCGGGATTTATGCTATTTACTCGCGTTTGAAATAAAAAATAAACAGTGCGGGTGATAAAAGAAGCCATGTTCTTAAATTTAAAAATAACTTTATGTGTGTAATTTTAGGGAAATCTAGTTAAATGAGTAATTTTGTATTAGTGAAATTGCAAATTTTAGTGCAATTTTCTTATAAAATATAAGTCGCCGATCTGTCCGGTTTTTGTTTTTGTAGTCTATGGGACCCCCTCTACCCCTCCACAAAAATGAAAGAAATCGGGACCGTACATTATTGGAAAGTCAACCCCTCGCGCGTGATGGTGATTCAGCGATTTCTTTCAAAATCTCCCTTTCCCCTTTTGCTATTAAGGCTGGTTTTCATTAGGTCAAATGGTGTAAAATTTTATCGATTTCATCAAGATTTGGTTGCTTATTTCGATAAAGTCGATAGAATTTGACCTAATGAAAACCAGACCTTAGAGTGGATTGTGCAACATGAATAATAACTGCATTTTCTACTTAGGACCAGACTTCTACCGTTTTTCTACGCTTACTCCTCTCACTTGACTTTTCGAATGATTTTGATGGAGGGTAGGTAGGTAGGTAGGTAGAAGTGGCTGCCGCAAAGGCACACCTAGGCCAGTAATAAAAGGCCCGTTGTGATACCACCAAACACTAGGAAAGTCAGTCCCGGGGCCCGGCCATATGGAAAATCCCAGTGCTGTTGGGACTCTCCATATAGCCGAAACCCGGGACTGACACTCCTAACCGACACCGCTACCCCTCCTCGAACCATTTTGATAACTTGATGAAGGCCATCAAGTCCTTTATGTCTAGCTCCGCGACCTGGCTTAAGCTAACCAGGAAGGGAACTCCCAGAGAGCGCCTTCTCGCTCCGCTTAAGGCCGGGCAGTTGCAGATGAGATGCTCCACCGTTTCCTCTTCCTCATCATCTTTGCAACTCCTGCAGCATCGTCGGTAGGGAACGCCTAGCCTTGCTGCGTGCCTACCAATAAGGCAGTGCCCGGTTAAAACACCTATTATTATGGAGATTTCCTTCCTTTTTAGGGCGTATATGTGTCTAGATCTTTTAAGATCGCATTTTGGCCAGGTTTGCTTGGATATCCGGCACCCTGGGGCTTGTAGCCATCTTTCGTTGGCTTCGCGGAGTGTATGCTCCTTCAGCATTAGCTTGCACGTGGCATACGGCATACCTATGCGCTCTTTATCTTGAAGAATCTGCTTGGTCGTGCCCTGCCTGGCAAGTTCGTCTGCCCTACAGTTTCCCTCAATGTCCCTGTGTCCCGGGACCCATGTGAGGTTCACGCGGTTCTGTTGGGCCATCTCTTGAAGAGATCGACGACAGCTGAGCGTCAGTTCAGAGTTGAACGAGTAAGAGCCAAGGGATTTGATGGCCGCTTGGCTGTCGCTGAAAATACAGATATCCTGTCCGATGGTGCGTTTACATATCCAAGTCACGGCGTCCATGATTGCAGAAACTTCAGCCTGGAAGACGCTGCAGTGATCAGGTAGTCTAAAGGAGAGTTCTAGGTCCAAATCCCTTGAGTAAACCCCTCCTCCGACTCTGCCGTCTAACTTCGAGCCGTCGGTGTATATAAAAGTGCCGCCATTAGTAGCGGGACACCGATCTATGTTCTCCCAGTCTTCCCTGCTGGGAATGTTTATTCTAAAACAACAATCTCCGACTGTTGTGGTCGCACACCGATCTGTGCTCAGAGGGAGAAAGCTGTAAGATCTTAGAATACAGGAGTGTCCAATAGTGCTTGCGCCCCAGACGGACGTTTCCCTTAGACGCAGAGCCGATGCCGCTGCTGCCCGGTACCCTTCCAGATCGAGTGGCAAAAAGCCAAGAATGGCCTGGAGAGCTTCATTGGGCGTTGTTCTTAACGCCCCGCTTATACAGATCATGCTCGATCTGTGGACTTTTCCTAACAGATTTAGGTTTGTTGCCTTTCCTAGCGCAGGCCACCATACCACGACTCCATACAGCAAAATTGGCTGGATTATCGCAGTGTAGATCCATCTGCAAATTTTGGGGCTGAGCCCCCATTTTTTGCCAATGGCTCTTTTACACGTGTAAAGTGCAATGCACGCTTTCCTCTGGCGCTGGATGACATTCTCCTTCCAGTTAAGCTTTCTATCTAGAACTGTGCCTAGGAATTTGGCTTTATCAGCTAAGTTCAGGCGCACGCCATCTAGTTCTGGTAGGTTCAGCGGTGGTATCTTGTACCGCCTGGTATAAAGGACAAGCTCCACCTTTCCCGGGTTGATGCTAAGTCCGCAGCGAGAGGACCATGAAGAAACTTCTCGCAGTGCTACTTGCATCAAGTCACACAGGGTTTGTGGGAATTTGCCCCTATATGCAATAGCTAAATCGTCTGCATATGCCACTATCTTCCCGCCCCCCCACCTTGTGTCTCGTAGCAGCGAGTTTACGGTGAGGTTCCATAGGAGCGGGGAGAGAACACCACCCTGAGGCGTTCCTCTTGTGACATAGCGTGAAAGATCAACTGTTCCCAGTGAAGAAACTATTTTCCTTCCCTTTAGTAGTTGATCAATTAGTCCAATAAGAGACCTATTTATGCCCAGGTTTGTTAAAGCAGTGTTAATAGCCTCCGGCCTTATATTGTTGAAAGCCCCTTCGATGTCCAGAAAGGCCACGAGACAGTACTCCTTTTCGTGCAATGATTTTTCAACAATAGAGACTAGGCTGTGGAGCGCAGTTTCCGTTGATTTACCTTTTTGATGGAGGGACAAGTCGACAAATTGCTTCGTTCGGAATTTCTATTATTCCTTCCAACCAATACTTGTTAAGTTTTCCCTAAGTGGAACTTTGAAATGAGACAGGATTTTCTCAAATTTTTTTTATATTGTCAGCAGAAAAAGCTGGAGAAGACAACAGGTAATTTTCTTAAAAATCTATTAAGCGAAATTAGTTTAGAATTGAAAACAAGTGCAACATTTTTTTTTTTGTTAATTTTAAACAAGCGTTTAGCAATCTCATTATATAATCCTCATTGCAAGTATAAGCGGTATTTGTTTCCTTTAGGGGTCAACTGCTAATAAATTAGCTAAAATTATGGGAGATAGCTCAAAAGACGCACTGAAAATAAAATTTCGTAAAAAAGCTTCGTATAATGTACGAAATTTCGTTCATAATACGAATGAAAATTTGACAAATACACTAGATTTTACGAAACCTTTCTTAAAATATACGAAATACCTTTCGTAAGGAATATTTTTAGTATAATTTACGAAGTCATGCGTACTATGTAGTAAACTATGATACAAATCTTTGTACGAATCATTTTGTATAATGTACGAATCATTTTCGTAAAATATACTAAAATTGCTGCTACACTAGATTTTACGAAACTTTCGTAAAATATACGAAATGACTTTCGTAGGGAATGTTACAAATTCGTGCGTACTATTTACGAAGTAATTTAGTAAACTATGAAAAAAAACCTTGTATGAATCATTTCGTATAATGTACAAAATACTTTCGTACATTGTACTAATTCAACAAAGTCCTTTTTACTATTCGTACAATGTACGAAAATTTTCGTAAAATATACTAAATTGCCGCCATTTTTTCATACGCGTGTTATTGTGAAAGTCTATTCAAAGAAACAAGTTGCAAAAAGATTAATTTCTAAAAGTTTTGCTAAACGTTTGGTTGAAATCTTGCAATTGCTAGTTTTGTGTGCATTCTTGGAATGAATTGCTTTATTTGCAGTGTTAATATGGACTCGCTCCATAGCATATCCAAGCATTTTCGCCTTGTACACAACATGAATCAACAAAATAAATGCACATAAAACTACTCGTGGGCAAATAATGATTCGCCCAACACAATTTTGTTAAAAATTAAACAATAATCTCTAAATTAATAGTTGTAATTAGTTCTAAGAAATAATTGCTTTAGCAAGACAGTAAAACTTGAAGTCATGGAAACAGATGAATCATGCGCAGTTGTTGTTTCCGAGGAAGTAGTCCCATATTCAGATACTGATAGCTTCGTGAACTTAACTCAAACCGTTAGCGACGCAAATTCAAACAAAATTGTTTCGATCAGTTGCGGGCAATTTGTGTGTGACACTACAAAGCCAGTGTCAGAAGAAGCGCACGAGCCTTTCGGATTAGCCCATCGCTATGGAAGTAACGAAGATATGGCTGAATTGGCAAATCTTTTGGTTAGCTGGAATTTGGGGCATATGCTAGACTTTTTTTGTTCGTAAGTATTACTCATTCTTTTCCATTAATTTTTTATTTCAATTTCTATTTGATTTATTTATGTAGATGAAGAATTGTATATCGGAGTCCTTAAGCACTTAACAAAAACAATGGCTGAGAATCTTTTTGCTAACACGGATGTTTCCCTTGGCATTAAAGTCGAGTTTGCCTACCAATGGACGCAGTAGATAAAATCCTTGAATCGCAATGAATCGTTCTCAATAGGAAACATGCATTCTAAGCGTCACCAATTGTTTAACGTTAATAAATTAATTAAATATATGTATTAAATTATTTTAAACATACATTTAATTTTTCTCACAGTGTAGAACCAAGTAAATTCGTAAGTAAATAGTACAAATATATTCGTAAAATGTACTAATTTACCTTCGTAAATAGTGCGTAAATATTCGTAAAATGTACTAATTTACATTCGTAAATAGTGCGTAAATATTCGTAAAATGTACTAATTTACATTCGTAAATAGTACGCATATATTCGTAAAATGTACTAACTTTGTATAATGTCACATTTTCGTAGTATGTTCGAAAACAATTTTGTAGAATTTACGAAATCTTTCGTGGCTCAAAACAACGAATAATTTCGTAATATGTACGCAAGTTTTAGTTATATTTACACAGATTTTATTTTGAGTGCGGGTTTTGGCCTCAGGATCACGAATCCGGAAGCAAAATTATAAAAAATAACCCTGGGCTACGCCATCCCAAGTTCGGACGTGTGATATAACCGTGGCTACCGCAACGGCACGACTTCTTTGCCCCTTTTTTGGGACAGCCGAATAAAATTACAACAACCACATGAAAACTTGAAACTTTGATTGCAAATATCTCTTCAGAGAAGCAAAATATTATAAAAAGCGCTTCCGGTTTCGTGATCCTGAGGCCAAACCCCGTCTTTTGAGCTATCTCCCATAATTTTAGCTAATTTATTAGCAGTTGACCGCTAAAGGAAACAAATACCGTATAAGCAGCTAACTTTTATGCACGTGGCAAGTAAATTGCACCAGGAATCATGTTCAACACTAACTTTCACCTGGACGGACTTGGAAGTATAACAAGCCCAGTTTTGAAAACAAACAAAAAAAGTGTTTATATCCCAAATAAAATAGGCTCCAGTTATTCATTTGGAACTATTAAAAATCTTTAGTACCATTACAAAATATTAATATAACATTAGAAGCCATCACAACTTTTCACTTCGGTAATTTAAAACACTAAATATTAACGTTAAAACAGGCGGTTTCACATCGGTTAAAAAATATTTTTATTTTACGTTTTAGAAATAGCTAAGTTTTGACCAACTGACAGCTAACACAAAGTATGGGATTGACGTTAGGTGGTTAAATTATTGTTCCTTGGTATTTTCTTAAGCTGTGGGAGTGATTTTTTTTTAGAAGTTGTGACAACTTTCAATAATACAATTTTGGCCGCCTAAATAGGTAAAATGTACCTATGTAATTTTTCCAGTATTTGCTTTCTTTTGTATTTTTCGGCCTTTTAAATTGAGCTTTAGGTCACCCAGATATATATGAAGAAAAACACTTAAATTTGCTTAGATCATATATTTATTAAGTTACATCGATATTTCGACCTCAATATCATATACATACGTATAAATTTCAAGACATTTCTCAGTGTGCTCCAGCATACCGCGAGCTGATAGTAAAGAAGAGACTCACCCAGCATAGAGAGTGTCAATAACAACAACATTATTTAAGCGCGGTTCACTTGACATGTTTTCATGTATTGTTAGTAAAGTTTTGTTTATCATTACTGTTTTACATTTTTGTCGGTTTAAATGTTTATACTTCTCAGATCCTGATGACGACGTCAAATTGAGGTCGAAATATCGTTGTAACTAAATAAATATATGATCTAAGCAAATTTAAGTGTTTTTCTTCATATATATCTGGGTGGCCTAGAGCTCAACAAATCATATAATGGTATTATTTGCTTTCCTCATATTTTTCCCCATTCATTGTTTTCCTAATTTATATATAAAAAGTGTAAAAGGTTCCTCGATGTCGTCGCTAACCGCACAAACGGCTTGAAGGATTGTGACCAAACTTACACCTAAGGTAGGTATGTGCATGGACCGACATGGTTATTTTTATTTTTTTTAATCGTTCCAGTATTTGCTTTCCTCACGCATTGTTTTCCTCATACATTTTCCCACTCATTGTTTTCCTAATCTTCAAAATATAAGAAGTAAAAAGTTCCGTTGTCGCCGCTAACCGGCCAAACGGGTTAAAGGATTTTGACCAAACTTACACACAAGGTAGGTACATGGGCCGACATGGTTTTTTTTACTAAGTGGAGCTGCCACCTAGGGTAGCCTCCTTACCACATTTTATTTAGATCTCGGAAACCGCCTGACCGATTTTAATGAAATTTGGTATATAGATGGTGTGATTCATTTTAAGATTACATACATGGGCGTTGACACTTGGGACGGTTTACGGGGTTGTCATCTATCTCATTTTTTTTTTAGTACTGAGCAAGATATGCCAATATGGGTATCAAATGAATTGACAATTGAAATGACAATTTTAAGCAGGGTTGCCACCTATCCCATTTTTTTAATATTGAACAAGATATGCCAATATTGGTATCAAATGAAAAGTATTTTTGGCTGTATTCTCAATATGAAAATTTCTAGCAGGGTTGCCACCTAGGGTTGCCAACATAACCGCAATTTTTTTTTTTTTTTGCAAACGCGATGAAGGATTCTAACTAAACTGACCACGAACATAGGTGCATGACCGACATATTTTTTTTTAAATTTTTCCAGTATGTATTTACTTTCCTCATATATTTTCCTAGTCATTGTTTTCTATAATTTATATATAAAAGGTGCAAAAGGTTTATCGATGTCGTCGCTAACCGGCCAAACACGTTGAAGGATTTCGACCAAATTTACACACAAGGTAGGTACATGGGCCGACATGGTTTTTTTCAGTGCACGAAAATAAACTATATTGTACAGTACTATATCGTTTTGTATGTTACTTTCATAGTAAGCAAATTTTTTTATGTACGTTGTGATTATAACGGTAAATTGTTTGAGTTAACATAGGGCTTCGTCTTTTTGCTCATGACCGTACTTATAAAGCTTAGTACAAGCTCAGCATGCATACCTCACGTGGGGGCATCCCTTGAGAGTAAATAGTTCTCTCTGGCTACATTCATGGGAGTTAAACTATTAAACAGTTGCAACCATCCAACGATGAAAGAGATGCGATTGTACGAATCTTACTAATATTATCATTTATAAATGTGAATTAAGAATAAAGTATAATTGGTTTTACTTCCCTTTTATTTATGTATGTATTTAATTTAAAGGAAATACAATTGTTGACTGAATAAAACACAACAACAACAACAATAACAACAACATTCTGAATTCAAATAAATCATGTATTACTAATATGAGACAAAATAACTAGTAGTATATATTAGAGTGATTCAAACAAAATTTCGCCAAGGTTTTACCCCCTGAAAAGTTAGATATTGATGAGAAAATTTGTGAGGTAACTTAACCAATAGCGGTGTCTATTTTTTTTCCAATATTATAAGTAAATTCACTTTGAAGTCAATCCCATTATTTTCTCATCAGTTACTATCTTTTTGGGGGGTAAGACCCAAAGAAAAAACAAATTTTTTTTTTTTGTATCACCCTAGTATACATATACAGTGATGGATGAAATAAAAGAGAAAACATTGAAGATGTATTTATAAGTAGCAGGGGTGGATACCCCGGGGGGTGGGAGTAATTCACAGTAAACATTAATAAAATTACACAAAAAATATAGTAATATAGTAAAGCACACATGAATACGTATATACTACGAAAAAATATATCTTAAATGTTATCCCTATTATTTCTTCCGCCACTGTATATGTATATATCTGTATGAGATTACTTATAATAATCTAATCGAATATTCCGTTAGTTCGGACAAGCAAAATATGTTCCAAGGTCGTTGATGCTAAACTGTTACGTTGCTTCGTATAATGTACGAAATTTCGTTCATAATACGAATGAAAATTTGACAAATACACTAGATTTTACGAAACCTTTCTTAAAATATACGAAATACCTTTCGTAAGGAATATTTATACCTTTCATGAACATGAAATGGTATTATAACTTTGGTCCGATGTTTGTAAATATGAGAAGAAGAAGAGATAGACCCATCAATAAGTATACCGAAATGATCAGGATGACGAGATGAGTTGATTTAGCCATGTCCGTCTGTCCGTCTGTCCGTCTGTCTGTTTGAACGCAAACTAGTCCCTCAATTTTTGAGATATCTGGCTGAAATTTTGTATGTGGCCACCATTTTGTAATATAGGAATCATTTGTCGGAACTGACATGATCGGACCAGTATAACATATAGCCCCCATACAACCGATTGTTCAGATATAAGGTTTTTTGGCCAAAACTTCCGCAATTAAAAAGTTAGAAACGTAAAATTTCGCAACTCGAGTACTTTCTATTTATGTAGTGTATATAGTGAAAATCAACCAGATCGGGCAAATGTAACATATAGCCCCCATACAACCGATTGTTCAGATATAAGGTTTTTTGGCCAAAACTTCTGCAATTAAAAAGTTAGGAACGTAAAATTTTGCAGCTCGAGTACTTTCTATTTATGTAGTGTATATAGCGAAAATCAACCAGATCGGGCAAATGTAACATATAGCCCCCATACAACCGATTGTTCAGATATAAGGTTTTTTGGCCAAAACTTCTGCAATTAAAAAGTTAGGAACGTAAAATTTTGCAGCTCGAGTACTTTCTATTTATGTAGTGTATATAGTGAAAATCAACCAGATCGGGCAAATGTAACATATAGCCCCCATACAACCGATTGTTCAGATATAAGGTTTTTTGGCCAAAACTTCTGCAATTAAAAAGTTAGGAACGTAAAATTTTGCAACTCGAGTACTTTCTATTTATGTAGTGTATATAGTGAAAATCAACAAGATCGGGCAAATGTAACATATAGCCCCCATACAACCGATTGTTCAGATATAAGGTTTTTTGGCCAAAACTTCTGCAATTAAAAAGTTAGGAACGTAAAATTTTGCAACTCGAGTACTTTCTATTTATGTAGTGTATATAGTGAAAATCAACCAGATCGGGCAAATGTAACATATAGCCCCCATACAACCGATTGTTCAGATATAAGGTTTTTTGGCCAAAGCTTCTGCAATTAAAAAGTTAGGAACGTAAAATTTTGCAACTCGAGTACTTTCTATTTATGTAGTGTATATAGTGAAAATCAACAAGATCGGGCAAATGTAACATATAGCCCCCATACAACCGATTGTTCAGATATAAGGTTTTTTGGCCAAAACTTCTGCAATTAAAAAGTTAGGAACGTAAAATTTTGCAACTCGAGTACTTTCTATTTATGTAGTGTATATAGGGAAAATCAACAAGATCGGACAAATGTAACATATAGCCCCCATACAACCGATTGTTCAGATATAAGGTTTTTTGGCCAAAACTTCTGCAATTAAAAAGTTAGGAACATAAAATTTTGCAACTTGAGTACTTTCAATTTATGTAGTGTGTAGAGGAAAATCAAGAAGATCGGGTAAATATAACATATATTTAGCCCCATACAACCGGTTGTTCAGATATAAGGTTTTTTGGCCAATACTTCCGCATTTAAAAAGTTAGGAACGTAAAATATTGCACCTTTAGTACTTTCTACATATGTAATGTGTATAGTGTAAGTCAGTACAATTGAACACGTATAATATATAGCCTCCATACAATCGATTGTTCCGATAACTCGGATCCTATTATTTTGTAAGTTTTTTTTAAATTATAATAAAGATGTGTAATGTGTGTAGTAAATATAGTTAAATTGAAACAGGCTGTACTGGGGATCGAACAGTGAAAATCGTGACGCTTATTCATGAAAGGTATATAGCCTTCGGCACAGCCGAAGACAACTTTCCTTACTTGTTTTAGTATAATTTACGAAGTCATGCGTATATTTACGAAGCAATGTAGTAAACTATGATACAAATCTTTGTACGAATCATTTTGTATAATGTACGAATCATTTTCGTAAAATATACTAAAATTGCTGCTACACTAGATTTTACGAAAATATACGAAATGACTTTCGTAGGGAATGTTACAAATTCGTGCGTACTATTTACGAAGTAATTTAGTAAACTATGAAAAAAAACCTTGTATGAATCATTTCGTATAATGTACAAAATACTTTCGTACATTGTACTAATTCAACAAAGTCCTTTTTACTATTCGTACAATGTACGAAAATTATCGTAAAATATACTAAATTGCCGCCATTTTTTCATACGCGTGTTATTGTGAAAGTCTATTCAAAGAAACAAGTTGCAAAAAGATTAATTTCTAAAAGTTTTGCTAAACGTTTGGTTAAAATCTTGCAATTGCTAGTTTTGTGTGCATTCTTGGAATGAATTGCTTTATTTGCAGTGTTAATATGGACTCGCTCCATAGCATATCCAAGCATTTTCGCCTTGTACACAACATGAATCAACAAAATAAATGCACATAAAACTACTCGTGGGCAAATAATGATTCGCCCAACACAATTTTGTTAAAAATTAAAAAATAATCTCTAAATTAATAGTTGTAATTAGTTCTAAGAAATAATTGCTTTAGCAAGACAGTAAAACTTGAAGTCATGGAAACAGATGAATCATGCGCAGTTGTTGTTTCCGAGGAAGTAGTCCCATATTCAGATACTGATAGCTTCGTGAACTTAACTCAAACCGTTAGCGACGCAAATTCAAACAAAATTGTTTCGATCAGTTGCGGGCAATTTGTGTGCATAGTACAGGTCTACAAGTAAGTTATCCTTATTTCTCTCTCTTTCTAATACACCCAATTTTGACACTGTAGACAGTGTCAAACTAGCTTAACTAACACAGCAACCCGAGGCCCAGGGTTGAAATTTCCAAGAAGAAATGGAGTGAAATCTCCATACAGGGTTGCTGTGTAGGTATATTTTTAAAGCAATTTAGTATGGAAATGTAGAACAAAATGTATGCCTATTAACTAAACAAATTTTGTGATTTGGATAAAATTTATTGCTTTTTTATGAAAAATAATGTCATTTCAATTATATGAACTATAACTATTTGAATATCAATATATTTTGCAGTTTTTATACATTTCAATATTTATTTTGATGATAAATGAAATGATTTCAATACATTTACATATTTTATGAATAAGAATATTTTGAAATACATTGCAGACGTGAAATGCAACCTTGCGCGTAAATATGTACGTACATATTTGTGTGTATACACAACTGTTAGTTCAAACGAAGCAGTTGATGAAGTGAGTCGTTTCAAAAAAAGTTTATTTTAATATTTTATTTTATAATACAATTTCGGCTAATAATTTAATTTATTTACAAAGAACAACATTTTTCCGTCTTTCAGATATTTTTGCCGAGTTAAATTGGAAAAAAATAGTGTGTGGTAATAAGAATTTTAGCAAATAAGACATGCATACATGTATCTAATAAAGTTGTTCGTTTCCAGAAATGCCCGACCATTGCTGTATTTTAGGATGCGGATTAGGAGTCCCGCGATACCCTTTTCCTGCAGAAACAGAAATGCCAAGGTGAGTGTATAAAGTGACTAAGTTTTAAATATGAGAAAGTATTCTTTCAATAATTCTTGTTAAGTTCTTTATGGGCAATTATTGTGCATAAATTCAGATATTAGATATTATGCCATTCATAATTTTCTTAGCTTTATACAGTTTGAGTTTAGTAAAAAATATATATGTATACATATAAACCCATTTAATTTTAAGTATTGTTATTTAACCATTTAAGTTTATATGGTGTAAATTAAAGCAAAAAGCTATTTAAGAAATGTTCTACATGTATACTTAATATTTTTTAAATATTTGTTTTCAGAAAAAATTATATCCCTAACGGACCAAAACGGGTATTATAAAAAATGTGTGTTTATTGGTAAAGATTCCTGCTTTTTATTTTTGATCTTATATACATTTTATTTTACAACGCAATGTTTTTCTTGTTTAATTTACAACGCCGTTTTCCTTTTATTTTAAAATGCTTTTTTATTATATAAAAAAAAAATTCTTTATAATTTATATTTTTGTTTTCGATTATGTTTCATGCCAACAATACTTTAACTCTACCTAAAAAACCAAAACCGTCATTACAGCAATAACCACTTATGCGGTAATCGCTTGTTTCAACAGATATTTTCGTTATTTTCCTACAAGAACGCGAGCAGGTAGTTAGCATAGCTGCTTGACCTGCTCCAACCATCAATGACAGTTTTACAGGGTTATGTCCATTTTAGCTGTTGTTGCATATTGTTATATTCCCACACAAAGAATGTATGTATGTATATATCAGTGAACTAAACAAGCTGCTTTGTTTTTTAAAGAAACCCTTTGTGAAAAAGCTCACTAATATATTAATATATTACTATTAAGAATGTGTGAGAACAATGATTTAGTGCACTGTGTCCAATTATAGTAACTTATTTATGTTTGAGTTATGGGACTCACTTATTTTCTTTATTTATTTATTTAAATAAACAATGATTTTTTATACAAATATATCTGTTTATTCATTATTTAATGGAAAATTTGGTGATAAATCTCAACATTAACAGCGAGGGTGCAATACGTCGTCTATGTTGTCGCTTTTCTCGAGTTTAATGCAAGGTAATAATAATTATTATTTAATTGCTATGATTATTCATAACAAAGCTACGCGATCTATCACGCCCGAGCAAGGAGGAGGAACACGCATCAGAAACAGTTGACAATTATTCCAAACCCAAAGGATGCTGTGTATGTTTGGTGGAAACGCCATATAAGCAACTTTGTAGCAGCATGTGAACACTCCCTTATATGCACGCCACGCACACACAAAGTACAAAAAGAAAATAAGCACAGACATCTATGAAAAAACACATTTAAATGGTGGGGCACTTTACTAATATATGCTGTAAGTAAGAAAAATGCTTGTTTATTAAAAATATTCACAGAAATTTATACAACTAGCAAGTTGCGTTTTATGTAAACAAAGAAGAACAAGAGAGTTGTCATGGAAATATCAACCACAGGATTGCTTTTCTGCGTAGTGCTAAAAGTTTTAGAAAATATCAAAAAATTTTCGCTAAACAAGTAAAATCTTTGTACAAACATTTCCAGATCAAATTAGTTGCTATAATAAATAATTTTCGGCAAATAGTTTCTATTATTTATGAAGTTATTAAACATTTGTCACAAGCTACTACTACTTTTATTTCGGTCCTAACGAATGACACCCTTCGTTGAGTGGCTTCCAATAAGGGGAACCCGATCAGGTGAGCACAGCTGTAAGTCGAACAGCTGATTCATATCTTATTTGTACAGTTGTACTATGTTTGTGTGTGACACTACAAAGCCAGTGTCAGAAGAAGCGCACGAGCCTTTCGGATTAGCCCATCGCTATGGAAGTAACGAAGATATGGCTGAATTGGCAAATCTTTTGGTTAGCTGGAATTTGGGGCATATGCCAGACTTTTTTTGTTCGTAAGTATTACTCATTCTTTTCCATTAATTTTTTATTTCAATTTCTATTTGATTTATTTATGTAGATGAAGAATTGTATATCGGAGTCCTTAAGCACTTAACAAAAACAATGGCTGAGAATCTTTTTGCTAACACGGATGTTTCCCTTGGCATTAAAGTCGAGTTTGCCTACCAATGGACGCAGTAGATAAAATCCTTGAATCGCAATGAATCGTTCTCAATAGGAAACATGCATTCTAAGCGTCACCAATTGTTTAACGTTAATAAATTAATTAAATATATGTATTAAATTATTTTAAACATACATTTAATTTTTCTCACAGTGTAGAACCAAGTAAATTCGTAAGTAAATAGTACAAATATATTCGTAAAATGTACTAATTTACCTTCGTAAATAGTGCGTAAATATTCGTAAAATGTACTAATTTACATTCGTAAATAGTGCGTAAATATTCGTAAAATGTACTAATTTACATTCGTAAATAGTACGCATATATTCGTAAAATGTACTAACTTTGTATCATGCCACATTTTCGTAGTATGTACGAAAACAATTTTGTAGAATTTACGAAATCTTTCGTGGCTCAAAACAACGAATAATTTCGTAATATGTACGCAAGTTTTAGTTATATTTACACAGATTTTATTTTGAGTGCGGGTTTTGGCCTCAGGATCACGAATCCGGAAGCAAAATTATAAAAAATAACCCTGGGCTACACCATCCCAAGTTCGGACGTGTGATATAACCGTGGCTACCGCAACGGCACGACTTCTTTGCCCCTTTTTTGGGACAGCCGAATAAAATTACAACAACCACATGAAAACTTGAAACTTTGATTGCAAATATCTCTTCAGAGAAGCAAAATATTATAAAAAGCGCTTCCGGTTTCGTGATCCTGAGGCCAAACCCCATCTTTTGAGCTATCTCCCATAATTTTAGCTAATTTATTAGCAGTTGACCGCTAAAGGAAACAAATACCGTATAAGCAGCTAACTTTTATGCACGTGGCAAGTAAATTGCACCAGGAATCATGTTCAACACTAACTTTCACCTGGACGGACTTGGAAGTATAACAAGCCCAGTTTTGAAAACAAACAAAAAAAGTGTTTATATCCCAAATAAAATAGGCTCCAGTTATTCATTTGGAACTATTAAAAATCTTTAGTACCATTACAAAATATTAATATAACATTAGAAGCCATCACAACTTTTCACTTCGGTAATTTAAAACACTAAATATTAACGTTAAAACAGGCGGTTTCACATCGGTTAAAAAATATTTTTATTTTACGTTTTAGAAATAGCTAAGTTTTGACCAACTGACAGCTAACACAAAGTATGGGATTGACGTTAGGTGGTTAAATTATTGTTCCTTGGTCTTTTCTTAAGCTGTGGGAGTGATTTTTTTTTTAGAAGTTGTGACAACTTTCAATAATACAATTTTGGCCGCCTAAATAGGTAAAATGTACCTATGTAATTTTTCCAGTATTTGCTTTCTTTTGTATTTTTCGGCCTTTTAAATTGAGCTTTAGGTCACCCAGATATATATGAAGAAAAACACTTAAATTTGCTTAGATCATATATTTATTAAGTTACATCGATATTTCGACCTCAATATCATATACATACGTATAAATTTCAAGACATTTCTCAGTGTGCTCCAGCATACCGCGAGCTGATAGTAAAGAAGAGACTCACCCAGCATAGAGAGTGTCAATAACAACAACATTATTTAAGCGCGGTTCACTTGACATGTTTTCATGTATTGTTAGTAAAGTTTTGTTTATCATTACTGTTTTACATTTTTGTCGGTTTAAATGTTTATACTTTTCAGATCCTGATGACGACGTCAAATTGAGGTCGAAATATCGTTGTAACTAAATAAATATATGATCTAAGCAAATTTAAGTGTTTTTCTTCATATATATCTGGGTGGCCTAGAGCTCAACAAATCATATAATGGTATTATTTGCTTTCCTCATATTTTTCCCCATTCATTGTTTTCCTAATTTATATATAAAAAGTGTAAAAGGTTCCTCGATGTCGTCGCTAACCGCACAAACGGCTTGAAGGATTGTGACCAAACTTACACCTAAGGTAGGTATGTGCATGGACCGACATGGTTATTTTTATTTTTTTTAATCGTTCCAGTATTTGCTTTCCTCACGCATTGTTTTCCTCATACATTTTCCCACTCATTGTTTTCCTAATCTTCAAAATATAAGAAGTAAAAAGTTCCGTTGTCGCCGCTAACCGGCCAAACAGGTTAAAGGATTTTGACCAAACTTACACACAAGGTAGGTACATGGGCCGACATGGTTTTTTTTACTAAGTGGAGCTGCCACCTAGGGTAGCCTCCTTACCACATTTTATTTAGATCTCGGAAACCGCCTGACCGATTTTAATGAAATTTGGTATATAGATGGTGTGATTCATTTTAAGATTACATACATGGGCGTTGACACTTGGGACGGTTTACGGGGTTGTCATCTATCTCATTTTTTTTTTAGTACTGAGCAAGATATGCCAATATGGGTATCAAATGAATTGACAATTGAAATGACAATTTTAAGCAGGGTTGCCACCTATCCCATTTTTTTAATATTGAACAAGATATGCCAATATTGGTATCAAATGAAAAGTATTTTTGGCTGTATTCTCAATATGAAAATTTCTAGCAGGGTTGCCACCTAGGGTTGCCAACATAACCGCAATTTTTTTTGCAAACGCGATGAAGGATTCTAACTAAACTGACCACGAACATAGGTGCATGACCGACATATTTTTTTTTAATTTTTCCAGTATGTATTTACTTTCCTCATATATTTTCCTAGTCATTGTTTTCTATAATTTATATATAAAAGGTGCAAAAGGTTTATCGATGTCGTCGCTAACCGGCCAAACACGTTGAAGGATTTCGACCAAATTTACACACAAGGTAGGTACATGGGCCGACATGGTTTTTTTCAGTGCACGAAAATAAACTATATTGTACAGTACTATATCGTTTTGTATGTTACTTTCATAGTAAGCAAATTTTTTTATGTACGTTGTGATTATAACGGTAAATTGTTTGAGTTAACATAGGGCTTCGTCTTTTTGCTCATGACCGTACTTATAAAGCTTAGTACAAGCTCAGCATGCATACCTCACGTGGAGGCATCCCTTGAGAGTAAATAGTTCTCTCTGGCTACATTCATGGGAGTTAAACTATTAAACAGTTGCAACCATCCAACGATGAAAGAGATGCGATTGTACGAATCTTACTAATATTATCATTTATAAATGTGAATTAAGAATAAAGTATAATTGGTTTTACTTCCCTTTTATTTATGTATGTATTTAATTTAAAGGAAATACAATTGTTGACTGAATAAAACACAACAACAACAACCATAACAACAACATTCTGAATTCAAATAAATCATGTATTACTAATATGAGACAAAATAACTAGTAGTATATATTAGAGTGATTCAAACAAAATTTCGCCAAGGTTTTACCCCCTGAAAAGTTAGATATTGATGAGAAAATTTGTGAGGTAACTTAACCAATAGCGGTGTCTATTTTTTTTCCAAAATTATAAGTAAATTCACTTTGAAGTCAATCCCATTATTTTCTCATCAGTTACTATCTTTTTGGGGGGTAAGACCCAAAGAAAAACCAAATTTTTTTTTTTGTATCACCCTAGTATACATATACAGTGATGGATGAAATAAAAGAGAAAACATTGAAGATGTATTTATAAGTAGCAGGGGTGGATACCCCGGGGGGTGGGAGTAATTCACAGTAAACATTAATAAAATTACACAAAAAATATAGTAATATAGTAAAGCACACATGAATACGTATATACTACGAAAAAATATATCTTAAATGTTATCCCTATTATTTCTTCCGCCACTGTATATGTATATATCTGTATGAGATTACTTATAATAATCTAATCGAATATTCCGTTAGTTCGGACAAGCAAAATATGTTCCAAGGTCGTTGATGCTAAACTGTTACGTTGGTCGGACAGAATATTGTGGTGAATGTTCTCAAGAATCGCTCATCTCCCAACTCTAGAGTATTTCCATCACTAGCGTCACTACCACAACTACAGCTGTGAGAGCGGGAGAGGGAGAGGCAGGTTTGCGAATGTGGCACAAAGAGGAGATGACGATAGATAAACGTTTCGAGAACACGGTTGCGCGAATAAACCAGAAATGTGTAGACTTTTCTAGGTGGTGAAGCTGCTGTCTGCTCGGGTATAAAAAAAATTAACCCGCGATATTGTACTACGGTTTTTAGTACTGAATAAAGCGTACTACTTATTAAACAGAATCGGAGTGTTTTATTTAACGTACAGTGATCGAACTCAGGGAAAATAATCAAGGAATCATCGAATTCGTCACAATTGGTGTCAGAAGCGGTATTGTTAAATAAATACAAGGACATTGAAAAGGATAACAAGGACATTGAAAAGGATAACAAGGACATTGAAAAGGATAACACGGACATTGAAAAGGATAACAAGGACATTGTAAAGGTAACAAGGATATGGCAAAGTTTAATGACTTGAAGATCCAACAACTCAAAAACGAGTTGGAGAAACGTGGAATGGTAACAACAGGCAATAAGCCAGAGCTACAATCACGTCTACGCGAGGCTATGGAAGCGGAAGGAATCAACGTTGACGATTATGTTTTTCAGCTTTCGGAAGAGGGAGCGACGAAAATAGAAGAGCAAAAGGATACTCCGGATTCAGTAACAAATGTGGACACAAACTCGCTGTTGGCTGTATTGGCTCAGATGTCGACGAATATAACATCAAAGTTTGAAGAACCGAAAACTTGCATGGCATCTCAGTTGGAACAACAAGAGACACGCATGGCATCTCTGTTGGAAGAACAGAAAACTTGCATGATATCTCGGCTGGAACAGGTGTCATCACAGATCTCCGCTCAAATGGAGGAACAGCGGTCATTTATCACTTCGCAGTTGGAAGCACAGGAGGTGTTGGTGTCCTCAAAACTGGAAGCACAAGATGCAAAGATTGCACAGCTGCAGGATAAAATGGACGCTTAAGTCAATGCGTTGAGAGGACGTATCCAAGAGTTGCAGCTGAATCGTTCATCTGTTTCAACAAGCACACCCAAGGTAAAAACCCCATCCTTTGACGGTTCTGTTCCTTTCCAGGTATTTAAGCTACAATTTGAGAAGACAGCAGCTGTGAACAACTGGGGCGCTGAGGACAAAGTCGCTGCTTTATTTGTGGCATTGAAAGGACCTGCAGCCGAAATCTTACAGACTATTCCGGACGCTGAAAGAAACAACTATGAAGCGTTGATGGGAGCCGTTGAAAGGCGTTACGGCAGCGAGCATAGGAGACAGATACATCAAATAGAGCTACAGAATCGCTTCCAGAAGACTAATGAGACATTGCAGGAGTTTGCATCAGATATCGAGAGGTTAGCCCATCTGGCAAACGCAGACGCACCCGTGGAATACATCGAAAGGGTAAAAATCCAAAGCTTCATAAATGGAATACGTGATGTGGAGACAAAGCGAGCCACATATGCCAATCCAAAGAGATCATTTGCGGAGACGGTATCACATGCTCTAACACAAGAAACAGACTCGCTTTTGAGTAAACCCACGTACAAAGCTCACCGTGTGGAAGTGGAGACGCCAGACTGGGCCGAAAAAATTGACAAAATCCTAGAAGCACTAAACGGGAAGCAACAGAAAAATGAAGGGGTTATTAAGTGCTTCAAGTGCGGAAAACCTGGTCATATTGCACGTTATTTTGGATCTGGATCTGGCTTCAATAATTCCAATAATGCAAGCGGACGTAAGCGGAAGGCTGAAGGAGATGAGCAAGTCTGCCAATCTAACCAACCGTTAAACTAAAGAGAGTAAGCCGCAAGGGGCGTAGGCTGGCTCCCGCAATTGGATGCCCCATAGTCTCTGTCTCACAGGTCGGAAGGAAGTCGAGTAATGTTACTGTTGGAGGACTCGTGGATGGAAAGGAGCGTTTACTGACTGTTGATACGGGCGCATCTCATTCCATTATTCGATCCGATTTAGTCAACAAAGAAGTGAGGCCATTACATGGAGCAAAGCTGCGTACAGCGACCGGTGAGGATACCCAAGTCCAAGGAGAAGTAACATGTGAAATCGCAATTGGGAATGTCACCGTACTGCATAATTTTATAGTGGCAGATATTGTTGATGAGATCATAGTTGGTGTGGATTTCTTAAGCAACCAAGGCATCAAGATCGACATGCAAAACAGGACTATGAGCTATAAGAACATGGATGTGCCACTAAATTTTGGTTACGAGAACAAGTACATCAGTAAGCGGGTCCTCGTGGAAGAAAGCCAACAAATTCCACCGAAGTCGGAGGCGATCGTTTGGGCAAGGATTGATGGAGATTATCGGACAAACAAATTGTGGGTTGTCGAGGTAGCAAACAAATCAAAGACGGATATACTAGTAGGAAAAACACTGGCTATGACAAAAGAAGAGGGACGTATACCGGTAAGAGTACTAAATGAGTTTCGATCGCCAATCAAGCTTTCCAAAGGAGCTATATTGGGACAATGTCAGGAGGTGGAGGTGGTTATAAATTGTGAAAACAGCTCCAGGAAAATGTCTCTACCAGCAACATTAATCTATCAGATGATATCACGGCGTGGACGCAAGATCTCGAAGAAGACCACCAGAGTAAGGCAAAACAACTTCTACTAAAGTACTCTACCATATTTGACAAGGATGGCTCCAAACCAGGTCGGACCAATATATTGAAGCATCACATTGATACCGGTGACGCGAGACCAATCCGCCAAGCTCCTCGCAGTGTTCCATTGGCCAAACGCCAAGTGGTAAGAGAAATCATACAAGAAATGAGTGACAGCGGCGTGATCGAACCATCAGCTAGTCCATGGAGCTCACCGGTAGTGCTAGTGAAGAAAAAGGATGAAAAAATGCGGTTCTGTGTGGACTACCGGAAGTTGAACGACGTAACGAAAAAGGACAGCTATCCATTACCCAGAATTGACGATACTCTGGACTCACTATCTGGTACGAAATGGTTCTCAACACTGGACTTGAAAAGCGGCTATTGGCAAGTGGAGGTTAAAGATGAGGATAAGGAAAAGACAGCCTTCAGCGTTGGAGAGGGGCTGTGGCAATTTACGGTAATGCCCTTTGGACTATGTAACGCTCCAGCTACTTTTGAGAGACTCATGGATCAAGTATTGAAAGGACTGCATTGGAAAACATGTTTGGTGACGACATCATCGTGTTAGGAAAAAGCTTTGAGGAACACCTTAAGAACTTAGAGGAAGTTTTCCAAAGGATAGCTGGCGCCGGTCTGAAATTAAGTCCCAAAAAGTGTGCATTGTTCAAGAAGGAAGTAAGTTACTTGGGGCACAAGGTTACTACGGAGGGAATTTGCACGGCTAAAGAGAAGATCGAAGCAGTAAAGGATTGGCCAAGACCCAACGATTTGCATGAGTTAGGAAGTTTCCTTGGACTGTGCACGTATTATCGCCGATTTGTACCGAATTTCGCCAGCGTAGCCAGTAGCCTTCATGAGTTGACCAGAGAGAATATTTCATTTGATTGGTAGAAGGAACATGAAGTGGCTTTTCAAACCTTGAAGAGACGGCTGTGCACTGCCCCAATGTTAGCGTATCCAATCCCAGGTTCAACGTTTATTCTGGATACAGATGCAAGTGGTTATGCGATTGGAGGAGTTTTGTCACAGATTGTCGATGGGCAGGAGAAGGTAGTGGCGTACTATAGCCGCACAATTGGAAAGCCCGAAAGGAACTATTGTGTAACACGAAGAGAACTACTGGCATTGGTAGAGTGCATCAAACATTTCCACAAGTATCTCTATGGACAGCGATTCCACGTCAGGACAGACCATGCAGCGTTGAAATGGCTTTTGCAGTTCCGTAATCCGGAAGGTCAATTGGCACGGTGGATAGAGCGACTACAAAGTTATGACTTTTGCATAGAGCATCGCAAAGGCAGCAACCACGGCAATGCTGATGCAATGTCCCGGCGACCATGTAACCTAGAATGCAAGCATTGTTCGAAAGCTGAGGCCAAGGAAGATGTTATAGATGTGCGGCTGATGACTATAACATCTACGAACGAATGGAACATGGATCAATTAAGGAAGCATCAGCTAGAGGACCCAGATCTGGTACGTGTGATGCAAGGAATCGAGCAAAACGAACGACCAACAAGAGAGGAGATGTCAGCAGAGAGTCCTGTTGCCAAGTCATATTGGGCACAGTGGAGCAGTCTGAAACTGGTATCCGGTTGCTTACATAGAGTATGGGAAAGCGAAGATGGTCAATGTGCTCGGAAGCTGATAGTTGCCCCAAGGAAGAAAATCTCTGATGTTTTGAATGAGCTACATAATGGTCCAAGTGGAGGTCATCTCGGAGTCACGAAAACGTTGGAGAAAGTCAAGCAGAGATTCTATTGGGTTGGTTGCCGGCAGTCGATCGCGGAGTGGATTTGCAACTGTGAGGTGTGCATCAAAGCAAAGGGTCCGAAGTCGAGAAGCCATGGACAGATGAAGCAGTACAACACAGGTGCACCGTTTGAGAGGATCGCCATGGATGTAGCTGGTCCATTTCCTACTAGCAAACTCGGGAACAAGTACGTATTAGTTGTTATGGACTATTTCAGCAAATGGCCAGAAGTTTACCCGATTTCAAATCAAGAGGCAGAAACCATTGCAGAGGTGTTCACTAACAATTGGATAGCAAGGTTTGGTGTACCAATGGAGTTACATTCTGACCAAGGCAGGAATTTCGAATCAGTCGTATTCCAAGAAATGTGCAAGACATTGGGTATTCGGAAAACTCGAACAACTGCACTGCATCCTCAGTCAGATGGCAAGGTGGAACGTTTCAATCGAACCTTAGAAGAGCACATTAGGAAAGTAGTGGATAAGTTCCAGAAAGATTGGGATACGCACATCTCCTTGTTCCTGATGGCATATCGCTCGGCAATACATGAAACAACGGGTCAGACTCCGGCAAAAGTAATTTTTGGGAATGATCTGCGGTTGCCAGCTGACTTGAAGTTTGGGATAAATGCTGATGAAGGAATAAATGCCAGGAAATCCACTAGCATCTTGGAAGAAGAAATGAGAGAAATACACGACCTTGTAAGACAACGGACGAAGATCATGAGTGATAAGATGAAAGCCAGATACGACAAGGCAATCAACTCGGAAGGTTTTAAAGAAGGAGATTTAGTGCTGTTATACAACCCACAACGAAAGAAAGGTTTGTCCCCAAAACTGCAATGTAATTGGGAAGGCCCATATAAAGTAATAAAGCGGATAAATGATGTTGTCTACCGCATACAAACTGTTGGAAGACCACGAAACAAAATGAAGGTAGTTCACCTGGAGAGGCTAGCAACGTTTGGATCGGGAAATGTGTCTGATCGGGACGATCAGACTTAGGTGGAGGGCAGTGTGGTGAATGTTCTCAAGAATCGCTCATCTCCCAACTCTAGAGTATTTCCATCACTAGCGTCACTACCACAACTACAGCTGTGAGAGCGAGAGAGGGAGAGGCAGGTTTGCGAATGTGGCACAAAGAGGAGATGACGATAGATAAACGTTTCGAGAACACGGTTGCGCGAATAAACCAGAAATGTGTAGACATTTCTAGGTGGTGAAGCTGCTGTCTGCTCGGGTATAAAAACCGCGCAAATACAACGCAAGTCAATCACAGTGCAGTGAAGTACTGAACAGTAAATTAACCCGCGATATTGTACTACGGTTTTTAGTACTGAATAAAGCGTACTACTTATTAAACAGAATCGGAGTGTTTTATTTAACGTACAGTGATCGAACTCAGGGAAAATAATCAAGGAATCATCGAATTCGTCACAATATACTTCAATGCAGAGAATAATCGCTATACACTAACTTGACTACTAGGTACTGCCAAAATAATTTCCGCAACACGAGTTAATGGACTGTTTCGTGCACTGCAGAAATCCATTATATTCTCCCCAAGTGGTATTCTTTGCTGCCGCTCGTAAGTAAAAAGTTCAGTGTCTATAGGTTGAAATAGGGTATAGCTTGCACAAAAATTCATCAATAGTTTTCGGCACATTACACGATTGGCTGCTAGTGGAAGGATCAACATTTTCTTGTGAAGTTTGATCTTCACTGCCCGGCTCATTAATTTCTGTGAGGATTAAATTAGAAAAACAGTTTTATTAGCTTTAAGTAATTTGTATGGAGAATAAGTTGAGTAAATAAACTTACTTTTTAAAGATGAAATTCGTGAATGCACTTTGCATATGCATTGCTTTGCTTTCAGAATTTGGTCTGGGCTTAGGATTACTTTTATCCTTGGATCGAGAAATACAGCTGCGTTAAACAACTCATTTTCGAACAGCTTTGCCTATCTTTTATTAATGGCACAAAGTAAATGAAGCTGAAGTGCACTTTCCTCCAGACTTTCAATTTGGAGAGTGATTTCCGTCATTATTATATACAGATCGCTGTATAATAATTTTTCAGACTGCAATTTTAATGTTGCATTATAAACGCTATTAAACGTTTTTAAGAACTCCTCCAAAAAACTCCATTGCTCTTCATTAATAATTAAATCTGCGTTATTCTCGCTCAACGATTTAATGATGTCTTTCAGTTCAAGTAATCTTTCGAGCATATTATATGTTGAGTTCCACCTCGTAACACAATCCAAAATCACGCTTTTGTAGCCTCCATTTTTCAAGAGACTAATGTAGGATTGTGTTCTTAGTTTTTTAGCAACATTTCTAAATTTATCTAATTTTTCTTTAACATTTTCTATTTTTATTACGTCATTTACACAAAGCTGCAGTGCATGCACACCACAACGAATATTAGTAATAGTATGTGAACTTATATTTTCTGCAAGCGTATTTAAATTATTTTCTGTTGCCGCAAAATCATCTACATAAGTGTTGTTAAAGTCTGTGTTAAAATCGTTGACTGCCTTTACCATATTGGCTCCATTGTCAGTGGTATTTGGGTTGTATCAATTTGGTAATCCTTTAAAACTTCCATTATCACAGACTTCAAATACTCCCCGGTATGCTTCTTTGTCAACTCTCTTATTGCTAAGGTTTGTATAGCTATTTCATTATTTTTCGCGTATTGCACATTTACCCCAATAACACTCAAGTGTTGCCGCGTTGCTGCATCCACTTTTAAAGATAACAAACGACCTTGTAAGTCTTGAATAATTGTGTCTTTAACTTGGTTCGAAAAGAGAATTATTTTCTCAGCTATGTTGTGCTCATTTACTGCAATATTTAGAGCACTAAATACGGGTTGCGCGATCGTTTTAAAGGCGGAATCTTCGGCCATTCTTAAAGGCCTTCCGTTTTTAGTGAAGAGCTCAACGATAGCGTTTTCCATTTTTTTTCTATTAACGGTTTGAATTATTTTAGCATCACCGCCAATATCCCTGCCATTATTTTTCTTTACCAAATAGTTCTGGTATTCTTTAAAATGAAAAATTTTTAAGTGCCTTTCCAAATTGCCCGCGTGGCTATTTAAGGCTTTGCCACCGCAGTTTTCAAAATTACATATGGCCTTTTCATTATCTAAATCAAACAGTTCCCGCAATATATTATTTTTCAGACGTGGCATTGTTGCAACTTACAATAATATTTCTTGCAGAGTTGTAAGGTTAGTAATTGATGAAGCCAATCGTTCAATGGAGGAGGGAATGAATAATTTCAAGGATCAAGTAGATGTAATCTTGGCCGCTTGTACAAAGAAAAGTAAAAAGTTGCAGAATGAATTTTGTATGAAATATGTTCAAATATTTTTTTCTATTTTCATTGAAAGCTTCAATTCAAACGTTTGCGTTTCCAAATAAATTTTTGTTGGAATTGTTACAAACAAAAAGCAAACGTTTGAAAAATGTAACAAAATGTACAAAGCCAAAATGACATGATACTCGATGAGGAAATGTACAGTATTTTGTACTGTTTATTTTCGTGCCCTGGTTTTTTTAATAAATTTTTAAATAAATCGCATTTAATCATCGCGTAAGTAATTCTTACAACCCGTAAACCGCACTAAAACGCCAACATTTTGGTCCTTCGAGCCGGATCACGCTATATTTTTGGAAATTACAGTCCACACCGCCGCAAATTAATCATTTTTTACAAAAACCGCCATACAAAATATCTACACTTAAAGTTCGAGACTCTGCAATAAACGCAATTAAGCGATATGTGAAAGGGAGAAAATATGAAGCTCTTGCAGTGGACGTAGAGTCTGCAACAACATATTTACAACTTTTGTTAGAACAGTGGGTGCGTTTTTGTGATGCCCAACAAGAAGTAGAGGTGTCTTGTGGTGAAGCAAACGTCGCCGTGGAAGAGCAGTCACGCGTTCAAGCAGAGGAATGGTACACCGCTGCAAAATCAAATTTGAATTAATTAGTAGTTTTGCTGTGAGCGACAGCAACTACAGTGAAGCCTGGGACATGTTGACTAAGCCTTATGATGTTAAGCGCATAATAGTAGACAGCTATTTAAAAGCATTGTCGTCGATTGAAAAAGCGACAAAGGACTCTGCCAAAGCAATCAAACATATTCTTAACTTAACATTGCAACACTTTGGTGCGCTGCGTGCCCTCAACGTCCGGTTGAGTTTTAAGACGACTGGCTCGTCCAGTTAACTGTTTCGAAACTAGCCTACGAAACCCGAAAGCAATGGGAATTATCGCTGCCATCATTCACATCGCCTCGTGATTTTTTAGAAGCACGTGCTCGGTCCTTGGAGATGGTGCCTGCAACCGCAAATGCACGTACAACCGCAAAGAACGTGTTGCATGCAACGTGCAACCAGTCAGAGTCAAACAACTCTAAAACCATATCATGTGTATACTGCAAGGATGAGCACCTACACCTGCTCGAAATTCAACCAGCTCGACGCAAAGGCAAAGCTAACAAATATCAAATCTTTAGGTACATGTCTAAACTGCCTTAGTAAAGGACCTTCCTTCGCAAATTGCCGCAGTTCATTATCGTGCCGCATATGCCAACGCCGGCATCACACGTTTATTCACGCTGGCCTCAATGCAAATGAGGCGCCACCGCTTTTAATGGCGCCGTCGAAAGCACCAATGTTACGGCGCACTACGCCGATTCTGAACACATTATACTACTGGCTACTGCTGAAATTTTACTGCAAGATAACTCCGGCCGCTGGCAGCCAGTTAGGGCGCTCCTCGACAACGGGTCATATGCTTCGCTCATCACTGAATCATGCGTCCAACGACTTCGCTTGCCAAGAAGCACGTCATCAGGCCGCACAAAGGAAGAGGTTAAGTTATCCATAGCTCCAAAATCACTAAACTCAACATGTCACGGGAGTACACTTATTCTATCTAAAATAACTAACGACCTTCCAACAACCACTCTGACCGATGCACGTTGGCCGCATATCAGCGGCCTACCACTTGCTTACCCTAACTTTTTTAAGCCTGGGCCGATAGATTTCTTGATTGGCATGGACGAGATGGACAAGTTTTTACTCGAGGAACTAAAAAAGGGTAAAAATGGTACTCCAATGGTACAGAATACCGTGTTTGGCTGGGTGCTGTTCGGAAACATGACTCGCAATCAAAACCCCGGTTAATTTCAACGCATTATTGTGACACACAACAAACTGACCTTCTCGCTACGTTTAGGGAACTGGAAGAACTACCCGCAAGGAAGTTCTACACACCTGAAGAGTCATATTGTGAAAGGATATTCGACGATACGACTCAGCGCGCACCAGACGGGCGATTTATAGTAAGTCTACCGCTCAAACCGGAGGTGGAGATTGGCGAGTCGCGCGATGCCGCCGTTCGGGCAATGACACGGATGGAAAAAAGGTTCGCCATCAACAAAGGTCTTCCCGAAGAATATTGTTAAGTTATGGCCGAGCTTCTGGATTTAGGTCATATGGAGTTGGCCGACATCACAACGCAAACCGTATACTACATGCCACATCATGCCGTGGTAAAAGACACAAGTTCCACGACCAAGCTTAGGGTCGTCTTCAACGCTTCAATGAAAACGTCGTCAGGGTATTCGCTGAACGACGCGCTTATGGTCTGTCCTCAGCTCCAACAAGATCTTTTCTCTATTTTAGTCCGTTTCTGCACCCATCGCTATGGTATAATTGCGGACATCGAGAAAATGTATCGACAGGTCTATGTCGATAAACAGGACGTTGACTATCAACGTATTGTGTGGGGGGGGGGGGGGGGGAGAATCCATAACAATCCTTACACTTAAGGGTACTGCCCCTCGGCAGTAGTTTGGCAAAGTCTCCGGGTGTATTTCTGCCATGAGAAGCTTCTCGGCAAAAATTCATTTGCTTTGCAAGTGCCGTTCGGAGTCGGCAAAAAACTGTAGGTCCCGCCCACTTGTAGGAAAAGCTCAAAAGCAACACACCACAAGTTGGAAAGAGAAGTTCGGCAAAAATCTCGTTAGAGGTTAAGATAACCTGTTGGTATATCGCCGCCATTAGTTTTTTTTTATGGTGTAGCATCAGCTTCACACCTAGCTGTGAAATCATTACATCGCGCGGCGCAACAAGGTGGCACGTCTTATCCAAATGCCGCAAAGTGGGCAACAAACTGCGAGCCACTGAGCCAACAAATACCGCATGCATCCGCGCAGGTTTCCCATCTCTTAGCCGAGGGTAACGAGGTTCGAACGCTAGGATGTATTTGGCATGCAGCCACTGACAAGCAAGATCTTTGACCCGCTATGGCTCATATCTCCATGCACCGTTCGCTCAAAAATTTGGCTGCAGAGAATTTGGCGTTCCAATGTCGATTGGGACGAGTTAGTTCCACCTGAGTTAGCTGCAGATTGGTTGGCACACAGAAAGGAGCTGGCAACGCTCTCATCGCAAGTACTGACAGCGATTTTCATGTATTCACCGATGCCTCGGAAACTGCGTATCAAACATCGGACGACGAGGCAAACGTCGTTCTCATCGCTGCAAAGACTTGAGTAGCACCTCTAAAGTCCACTTCGCTACCCCGTCTGGAACTATGTGCCGCTCAGCTAGGTGCTAAGCTAGTTCGCCTAATTCAGTTAAGTGTCGGGCGCAACTAGAAAAACTATATGCATGGTCAGACTCAATGATAGCTTTGGCATGGCTGCAATCAAACCCAAGTCGTTGGGCAACATTCGGCGCCAATCGTGTAGCCGACATACAAGAGGTCTTGCCGTCATCGAATTGGAGACACGTCGCATCAGAGCACAACCCTGCAGATTGTGCTTCACGGGGTCTCTCACCTACAAAGCTCCTCGATCACCGCTTATGGTGGCAGGGGCCGCCATGGCTATCAGAACACAATCGCTTCTGGTCGCAAAATACCACGCAACATACTACGAAGCTGGAGTTGAAACCAAGCACAACTTGCTCCCTTGTGACGCAAACTCACGAAGATTGGGCGCTACTCACGAAATTTCACTCATACCACAAGCTCAAACGAGTCGTCGCATATTTATTACGCTTCATCAACAACGCGCGCGTAGTTGTGCAGAAGACAATTGCAAAGGAACGACTATCCGGACCTTTATGCTGCTCTGAAATCAGCAAAGCCGAAATCTCTTTGTTGAAGTATTCCCAAGCTAACGTTTTCGAAACAGAAATTTCTTGTTGCAGGTCAGGGAAGCCAATACCAATGCGCAGTAGTCTCATTCACCGTCAACCATTCTTGAATGACACAGGCATTTTACCGGTAGGAGGTCGAATTAAGAACGCACCGTGCTCTAACATGTCAAGCATCCGATGATTTTACCTAAAAACTCACCGCTCGCCAAAACGATCGCCGCCGTAACTCACATAGCTATGTTGCACGCTGGGCCTCAAATGATGCAAGCAGCAATACAACGCAAATTTTGGATCCCTGGCATTCGAAACTTGGTTCGAGGCATATATCGTCATTGCGTTCGATGCAAACGCCTAAATCGTAAACCACAGCAGCAACAAATGTCCGACCTCCCATCTAGCCGTGTTACGAGTACGCGGTGCTTTCTCAAAAGTGCAGTCGATTTCGCCGGCCCATACAATGTAAAGTTCACGCATGGTAGAGGTGCAAAATCAACATAAGCATAAATATGCTCGTTTATATGCATGAGTATAGGCGATATGCACTTAGAGTTGGCCGGCGATCTCACATCTTCAAGTTTCATCGCTGCATTCAAACGTTTCATCAATCGAAGAGGATACTGCCAGCATATGTTCTCCGACAACGGCACGAATTTTGTCGGCGCCGAAAAGGAGGTCCGGGCCGCGCTTGAACGCTGCATTAATGACGAAAGGCTGGCCTGCATTTCGCCGATTCGCAAGTCACTTGGCATTTCAATCCTCCACACATGGGCGGCTTTGGGAAGCCGGGATCAAGCGCATAAAATACCACCTAAAACGCGCGTTAGACGCGTCACTACTATCTTACGAAGAATTCGCAACAGTACTGACAGAAGTGGAAGCTTGCTCAAATTCTCGACCACTTTGTTGGATACCTTCTGACGTACAAGATTTCGAAGCTTTAACACCAGGACATTTTATGGTCGGTGAACCAATAAACGGTATACCGGAGCCCGGTTTAGAATCTTTCAAAGGCAATCTTCATCGGCGATAGCAAGCAATCACGGCAATAAGGCAGAAGTTTGGAAGCTGTGAGACGAATATGCGGCGATCAAAGTGGTTTCGTCCGACACAAAACCTACAACGTGACGATGTAGTAGTCATCCACGACAAAAATGCTCCGCCTACCAAATGGAAGCTTGGCCGAGTTATCGACAGTTACCCCGGCTCAGATGATCGCGTACGAATCGTCAATCCACGAACATCCGAAGGAGAACTGCTAAGACCGATCGCAAAGCTTTCTTTGTTACCAACAAAAAATTATATATTTTCAATTTAAATTTTATTAATATTAATATCAAGTTAATGTATTTCTTATTTTTGAACGGTCGTTCAAGGCGGCCGACATGTTTGCGCCTATTTGGCATCCCTATTGTCAATCATTTATGTAAAATATCTATTGGCAGCGATGATTGTCAGCTGTCAATGGCTACTTCCGTTTTCCATCTTTCTCTTATTAATATGTAAACAAACCAAAAGGAAGTGTTTTTTAATAAATCGCATTTAATCATCGCGTAAGTAATTGGAGCCGAAAAATTGAGCCGAAAATGTGTGTTCGTTGGTAACGAGATGTGCCGACCGATTTTTTCGAAAGTAATACATGAATGCCCTTATCTATTATGGTTGTCGTAAGCAAGATTTGGTGAAAATCGACGCAAAAATGCAGAAGCGTTTTGCAATGAAGAGATTTTTCATCTTTTTTCCCAAGATGGCGGCGCATCTCTTTAACAAAAACACACATTTTATGATTTCTTTTGTACTGCGGAATGACTTGCGAAGCATTCACGTACTGTAGTAGTTGACTAATACTAATACCGACTGCTAATAACTATGCCTCGGGCATACATATTTTTTCCAATATCATAAATTATTGACTTACCGTTCGCAGAAATGAAACATCATCCTGCTCGGATCCACCCTCCGTTTCAGCCATTTTGGCACTGACTGCCTCAACTCCTTGCCAGCATCAAATAAAGCACTCAAATTTTGTTCTTTCAATTCTGAAATATTTTGAAGACGTTTTGTTGTCTTTGGCGTCGATTAATCAGACGTGGACAAAAAAGTTTTAAGTTTTAACTGTAAAGAAAAGAGGTTACTTGCTTGTTTATAACTTTCTTACAGTGAAACGTGATAGCATGATATTACAATAAACCCTGCAAACCCCCAGTCGGGAATTTGGGTAACCACAAATGCATTTTAAGTTAACTACTTAGAACCCAGTACTGCTATTTTTTTACATTATAGACCAAGATCCCAGGGCCGGCAGACATCACTTATTTTCTGATGGATGAAACCAATACTGCTCGAATCTAGAACGAATGTGAAAATTTCAAAGCTGTACCTAGGTCTCGGGCCTAGAAATCGGGGGTCAAAGTCGCCAAAAAATTATCCTAACTTCACTTATTTTCTGATGTATAATTTTCACATATTGGTCGTAGATTAGTACCCCGCGTCAGTATCAAGTGTTGTTAGACCCGTACCATGGTCTAGGCTCCAGCCAGACACCCCAAGCTCGCGGATTTTCCTATGGAAATTAATTCCGTTTTAACAATTTAACGGATTTGGCCAACTTTGGCTGCTTTTAACTACCCAATTTTTCCCCATTTTTTGTATAACACTACCCGAAAGTGTTATCAAGCATTTTAAGATATCGTCTCATTGCAAAAACTTCAGCCAGACACCTCAAAATTCGGGAATTTTCATAATTTTTACTGGCTTTGGCTGCTTATAAATAGCGGATCTTTACACACGTGTCACAGAACACTACCCTTAAGTAGAATCAGACGTTTCCAGACATCATCACATGACAAAAACTTCAGCCAGACACCTCAAAGCTCGGGAACTTTTCTTTTACTATTACTTCGCTTTCTCTTGTTCAATCAAGTTTGTCCACCTTTTACTGCTTTCAAATGTCGGATCTTTGCACATGTCTCGTAAAACACTCCCGCTAAGTAGTACAAGGCATTTCCAGACTTCATCCAATGAAAAAACTTCAGCAGGTACCTTAAAGCACGGGGACTTTTCATCATTTTTAATGCGCTTAGACATGTTTAAGCAGGCTTAAACTACTTTGGCTGCTTTTAAATGGCGGATTATTACACATGTGTCGTACAACACTACTCTTAATTGGTATCAGTCATTCTTAGATTTCGCCCCATTACAAAAACTTCAGCCAGACCCCTCAAAGCTTGGGAATTTTCCTAATTCTTACTGCGCTTTCACTTGTTTAAGCGGGTTGGTCCAACTTTGGTTGCTTTTAAAGGGTAAAACCATTCACATGTGTCGAAGAAGACCACCTTTAAGTGGTATCAGACATTTTTAGACTTCACTCCATCACAAAAACTTTAGCCAGACACCTCAAAACTCGGGAATTTTTGTAATTCTTACTGCGATTTCACAGGTTTGAGCGGGTTGGTCCCACCTTGGCTGCTTTTAAATAGCGGATCTTTGCACACGTGTCATAGAACACTAACCGCAAGAGGTATCAGCCATTTTAAGGCTTCGTCTGATGGAAAAAACTTCAGCCAGACACCTCAAAGCTGAGGAATTTTCACAATTCTTACTGCGCTTTCACATGTTTGAGTGTGTTGGTCCCACTTTGGCTGCTTTTAAATAGCGGATCTTTACACACATGTCACAGAGCACTACCCACAAGTAGTATCAGGCATTTTTAGACTTCGTCTCATGGAAAAAAACTTCAGCCAGACACCCCAAAACTGAGTAATTTTCATAATTCTTACTTCGCTTTCACATGTTTTAAAGGGCAGATCTTTTCACATGTATCGTAGAAGACAACCCTTAAGTGGTATCGGGCATTTTTATCTTCGTCCCATGACAAAAATGGGTACAATTGATCTCCATAGGACATGATCAAGCAAATTTTAACAACCCGCTTAATCATGTGAAAGCGCCGTAAGAATTATCAAAATTCCTCAGCTTTGAGGTGTCTGGAGTGTTCTGCGACACGTGTGTAAAGGTCCGCCATTTAAAAGCAGTCAAAGTGGGACCAACCCGCTTAAACATTTAAAAGCGGTAAAAGTAGGACAAACTTGATTGAACAAGAGAAAGCGAAGTAATAGAAAAATAAAAGTTCCCGAACTTTGAGGTATCTGGCTGAAGTTTTTGTCATGGGTTGATGTCTGGGAATTACAGATTCAACTTAAGGGTAATGCTTTACGATACATATGTAAAGATTTGCCCCTTCTTTCTGAAAAAAACTGGAACGGCCGAATTTTGACATTAGCCGGCCATACTTCAGGGCTCATTACTCTGCCATATAAATGCGCAGGAACACGTAGTTTAAAATTTACGAATGTCAGTGAGTCCAAGTTGGCCTCTTTTTTAATTAGCACAAAACAAGCAATTCCCTGATTATTATCAATATCACGTAGTTATGCACATAATGAACAATATCATCGCAAGTTACAGATTTTATAAAAGATAACAAATGTAAAAACTTAAAGTGTGTAAATACACCAAGATCATGGATGTCATTGCAGCCAACAACACGTCTCTTACTAGACTAATTTTTACGACTCACAGTGTTAAATTGATCTGTACCAACAGCAACCTCAGTACCAACGCAGATGGTGAGAAATTACCATCAACAACTCTCCCACTTATTTTATTTGTCGAGTTCTTACGCCGTATTGTAGCCCATCCATTTGCCTATCAACAACACAACGTAAATCATTTTCAGCAGGTGACGTCGTAGTTTGCGTAGCAGCAGCCAAAGCAAGGCTTGGCTTCGAAATGGCAATGTTAGCAGAAGAGCAAGTAGAAGTACGAGTTGGTTGTACTGTGGGAGTGTTAGTAGCAATAAGTAAATGAGAGCGGTTATCGGCATCCATTGGTTGATTTGTGGGAGAAGAGAGTTTGCTGCCGGCGTCGACAGACTCAGCAGAGTTAAGTTGTTGTTTGTTGATTTCTTTTTTAGCATTATTGTTGTTAGCATTTTTTTAGTTGAATTTTTAGTTGAATTTCTGGACGATTTTGTATTAGCAATGCGACGAATTTCAATGACAATGCATAGCTTGTTGCTGATGCAATGAAGAGACTTGAGAAGTCATAGACTCATCTTGTTGAACGGCATCACACAACCCACATATGTATATATTGTCAGCACTTCTTAGATAATTTATGTCAGCAGGCAAGTCACCAGCAACACAGCTTAGGTGATAAATCTCACTGCACTTATCGCATTGCACTGAGGTTTGAGTGCGATCAACTCTATTGCCACAAAGACAAGGCATATTATTGCAATTTAAAATTTTAGCATACGAAAAAAACCAAGACTCAATGTCTCTAACACAATTAACACAGTGTAGTTCTTTAAGAACGCTCATAAGCACTTATTACTAAGGAAAAACTCAGAGCGTAACAAAAAAAACGTCCGATCAAAACGCGTACTGATTAGTACTGCACACACATACAGAGTGCGAGTTCGATTTGTAAAGCTGAAGTGAGTGGTCGCGTTGTAGAGCGGCCATATTAAAAAACAGACTGGGACGTGGTCGTGCTAGTGAAAATTGGACCCAAGGACGGCGTGTCCACTTCCTCCTTGCAAATTGGAATAGTTGGGAGATGCAAAGCTTCCCTAAGCTAGTCTTAGGGACAGATTTTACACTTTCAACGTACAGAAATAGTAACGGCATTAAAAGCATAACGGGATCAAAATACCGTATACTACTACTTATAAATAACGGAAAGTATTTATACCCTGGTCTATAGAGGGAAATAAAACCCTCCAACAGCTGCATTGACAGCCTTAAAGCAAAAACAAACAAAACATACAGAGTGGCCGTACTTGGTACTTTCGTACCTAAACTGGTACTGTAAATTGGATTTGGTACGTTGGTACGCTGTTATTTTGAAACGGTAAAGAATTTTACTTTAAAAATGTTTCCAATCACATGAAAAAAGCCAAAATATTTGTATCGAAAACTATTGAAAGAATTGCAACAAAAGATAATATCATGGTAGAAGAATATAGAGGTAACTACCTCTACTTCTTCTTCTTGGTCGCCATTGAAAAAATTTTGAAGTTTATTGAAATAATTTATTAAATTTCACAATGTAGTGTGTATCTAGAAAAATATTTTCCTAAAATAAAGCGAAGGTAAGTAAAATACAAGTCTAGTTTTTGCATTTTTGCACAGATACTAATAACGCATTTATTTATTTTCATACATAGATGAGCTGCAAAAAAGCGTCACTTATTTTATAATGGATGAAACCAATACCGATCGATAGTCCTCCCCAAATCTAGAAAGAATGTGAAAATTTCAAAGCTGTACCTATGACAAGGGCCTAGTCGCCAAAAAATGACCCTAACTTCACTTATTTTATAATGGATGATTTTCACATATTTGACGTAGTTTACCACCCCGCGTCAGTATCAAGTGTTGTTAGACCCGTACCAGTCACAAGGCTCCAGCCAGACACCCACAGTTCGCGGATTTTCCTATGAAAATTTATTCTGTTTTACCAATTTCACGCATTTGGGCCACTTTGGCTGCTTTTAACTACAAATAATTCAGCCAGACACCTCAAAACTCGGGAAATTTCACTACTTTTCACTGCGCTTTCACATATTAAAGCGGGTTTGACAAACTTTGGCTACTTTTAAATTGCAGATCTTCACACATGTATCGTAAAATGCTATCCCTAAGTAGAATCAAGCATTTCTAGACATCATCCCATGGCAAAAACTTCAGCCAGACACATCAAGGTTCGGGAACTTTTATTTTCCTATTAACTTGCTTTCTCTTGTTTGTCCCACTTTTACTGTTTTTAAATGACGGATCTTTTCACATGTTTCGTAGGATACTACGCTTAAGTAATTTCAATCATTCCTAGACTGCGTCCCATGGCAAAAACTTCAGCCAGGTATCTCAAAGCTCGGTATTTTCACTAATTATACCCAGCTGTACTTGTACACAGGGTATTATAACTTTGTTAGGATAACGGTTGGTTGTACAGGTATAAAGAAATCGAGATAGATATAGACTTCCATATATCAATATGATCAGGATCGAAAAAAAATTTGATTGAGCCATGTCCGTCCGTCCGTCCGTCCGTCCGTCCGTCCGTCCGTCCGTCTGTCCGTTAACACGATAACTTGAGCAAATAATGAGATATCTTCACCAAATTTGGCATGCGTACTTATTTGGGTTCAGAATAGATTGCTATTGAAAATGGGTAAAATCGGACCATAACCACGCCCCTTTTTCGATATCGAAAATTTCGAAAAACGTATAAAATGGGTTAATTCAATATTAGAAGCAGCTACAATGATAAAATTTGCAATATGTATTGATTTAGATGTTCTAAGGCCGATTTTATAAAAAATTTTTAAAAGGGGGCGTGGTACCGCCCACGTATATTTGAAGAAATTTTAAAATTTTGACTCTTAATAACTTCAGAACAGTTTATGCTAGTATAACGAAATTTCGTAGAGGACATACTATTGTTGTGGTAAATTCAGCTATAGAAAATAAACGAAATCGCTTCGCGACCACGCCTACTTTTTCATAAAAGTTATATTGACAGGAGGTGGAAATATTGAAAAGTCCATATCTAATTAACTGATTTCGCTATAATAATATAATTTGGTACATACATCAACTTTCATATTCTTTACATAATTTTTTCAAAATTTTGGAAAGTGGGCGTGGCACCGCCCACTTATGAGTCAAGCAATTTTTATTAATTTTAACACCATTAACTATACAAAACAAAGAATAACAGCATTTTATGTGCACAGCTGGGTATGTAATGTTCGGTTTCACCCGAACTTAGACTTCCTTACTTGTTTTTGAATGGGAAATATAATATTTGAAATATAATGAAAATGCATCCAAAAAAATTAAATTAAAAAAATGACAACATAAATACTAAAAAATGTATTTTAAGTGTTGTTATTTGGTGCTTTTGCTGATGGTAAGTTATATCCGAACTTTTTTTGTTTACAGGTGTAAGAATATATCCATAGGGCCGATTTCACAATCTACGCTTGACGCAAAGTGGGATTTAATTGACGTATTTTTTACGGTTACTTTCAAATTAATCGCAATAAGCATTAACCGGCTTTTCGAAAACGGTCCTTAATCTCTCAACATTTAAATCGAAAGGTTTTGTCGCATTAGTACGAAGTAAAAGGTTTTTTAAACGTTATTTTTAGGTAAATATGGTTTCTAATACTCATTTTTGAAGCAGAGATATTTTTTGAACCATTTACAAATTTTAAAGCAGCTTTATGGATCCTATTTTGTAAGTATTTTTACTTTACAAACCATGTTTTTTCCTATATAAAAAATCCCCAAAATTAAAAAAAAAAAATACCAAAAAAATTATTTGTTGAGGTGGCAGCGCTCTGTGATCAACTGGCAAAAGATACGAATGACAACTAACACAGTTTATGTCAAAGTGAAAATACCTTTATTTTTTTATATCATGGATAATATTTTAAAAATTTATAAGAGCTTTTAGATCAAATCAAAATGCGGTTCGATTTTAGTAGAAAATATCTTGAGTTGAAAAAAATTATAACACCTGTCAGCAAAGATAGCTGTGTTTGACTTAATTTTAAAATTGCAAAACTTAAGCGATGATAATGATCAAATCATTACCAATGGGCTTTAATTAACATTGAGTGACTATAATTTGGAAAGCAATTCGTTTATTAATTTTTTTTGGCAAAATGTCGGGAGACTGAAAAATGGATTGGGCCAGCAAATGTTCCCAGAATTGACCAATTTTATATTCAATTTACTAACTTTGCCACATAGCTCTGCAGCTGCAGAAAGAAAGTTTTCATCAGTTGATCTAATTAAAACTAAGCTAAGAAATAAGCTAGGTATTGAAAATATCAATAAGTAGTACTTATTATGGTTTGCAAAGAAGTAGTTAAAAATGAAATACATAAAGTATGCAAAAAGACTATAAACCTATAAAATAAAAGCAAAGGCTACATTTATTTTTTATACCATACTGACATACATAGCTGACCCGGCAGACGTTGTCCTGCCACACATTATTTTCCCTGCACGTTTCTCTAACCCCATTTCTATATCTATTTTTAATTTTAATCCATATCCCCATCTCCTTCGTATAGGAGGAACCTCGCCCCCTTTTTCGCTATCCCCAGTTTTTGGAGGTGGCAGGGTTTGATCTTATATAACTCCTCACAAAATTTCAGTGGTCTGACATAAATACTTCCAGAGATATGTATGTACTATGAAGTATTTCATTCGTATGGGAGGTGCCACGCCCCTTTTTTCGTTAACTCGAGTTTTTTGGGAGGCGTTAGGGATCGATCACATATAAACTCTCACCAAATTTCAGTGGTCTAACATAAATACTTGCAGGGATAATGAAATGTTTCCTTCGTATGGGAGGTGCCACGCCCCTTTTTCTTTATCTCCAGTTTTTTTGGAGATGATAGGGATTAATCTTATTTAGGTTAGGTTCAAGTGGATGCCGCAGAGGCACACCTAGGCCAGTATTAAAAGGCCCGTTGTGATACCACCAACACTAGGAAAGTCAGTTCCGGGACCCTGCCATATGGAAAATCCCAGTATTAACGGAATTCTCCACATAGCAGAATCCCGGGACTGACTTTCCTATACCGACACCGTTACTCCTCCTCGAACCATTTAGATGACTTGATGAAGGCCATCAGGTCTTTTATGTCCAGCTCCGTGACCTGGCGTAGGCTGACCAGGAAGGGAACTCCCAAAAAGCGCATTCTCGCGCCACTTTAAGCCGGGCAGTTGCAGATGAGGTGCTCCACCGTTTCCTTCTCCTCATCATCCTTACAACTCCTACAGCATCGTCGGTAGGGCACACCAAGTCTTTCTGCGTGCCTACCAATGAGGCAGTGCCCAGTTAATACGCCTATTAATATGGAGATTTCTCTTCTCCTTAGGGCATAAATTTGTCGTGATCTTTTATGATCCCATTTCGGCCAGGTTTCTTTGGATATCCGGCATCCTGGAGATTGCAGCCATCTTTCGTTGGCTTGGCGGAGTGTGTATTCCTTCAGCATAAGCGTGCATGTGGCAAACGGCATACCTAAGCGCTCTTTATCGCGAAGAACCTGCTTGGTCGTGCCCTGCCTCGCAAGTTCGTCTGCCCTACAATTTCCCTCAATGTCCCTATGCCCCGGGACCCATGTGAGGTTAACGCGATTCTGTTGGGCCATCTCTTGTAGAGATCGACGACAGCTGAGCGTCAGTTCAGAGTTGAACGAGTAAGAGCCAAGGGATTTGATGGCCGCCTGGCTGTCGCTGAATATAAAAATGTCCTGTCTGATAGTGTGTTGGCCTATCCAAGTCGCGGCGTCCATGATTGCTGATACTTCAGCCTGGAAGACACTGCAGTGATCAAGTAGTCTGAAGGAGAGCTCAAGGTTCAGATCCTTTGAATAAACCCCTCCCCCAACTCTGCCATCTAACTTCGAGCCATCAGTATAAATGGAAGTGCCGCCACGAGTGACGGGACTCCGATCCGTGCTCTCCCATTCTTCCCTGCTGGGAATGTTGATTTTAAAACCGCTATCTCCGACTGTTGTGGTCGCACAGCGATCTGTGCTCAGCGGAAGAAAGCTATAGGATCCCAAAATACAGGCGTGTCCAGTAGTGCTTGCGCCCCAGCCGGACGTTTCCCTTAGACGCAGAGCCGATGCTGCTGCTACCCGGTGCCCTTCCAGATCGAGTGGCAAAATGCCAAGAATGGCCTGGAGTGCTTCATTGGGCGTTGTTCTTAATGCACCGCTTATACAGATCATGCAAGATCTGTGTACTTTACCTAGCAGATTAAGGTTTGTTACCTTGCTCAGCGCAGGCCACCATACCACAACTCCATAGAGCATGATTGGTCGAATGATTGCAGTGTAGATCCATTTGCATATTTTGGGGCTAAGCCCCCATTTTTTTCCAATGGCTCTTTTGCACGTGTAGAGTGCACTACACGCTTTCTTCTGGCGCTGAAGAACATTCTCCTTCCAGGTTAGTTTCCTATCCAGAACTGTGCCCAAGAACTTGGCTTTGTCAGCCAAGTTCAGGTGCACGTTATTCAGTTTTGGTAGTATTAGCGGTGGTATCTTATAGCGGTTGGTGAAAAGGACCAGTTCCACTTTTCGCGGGTTGATGCTCAGTCCGCAGCGCGAGCACCATGAGGAAACCTCTCTCAGTGCTACTTGCATCAAGTCGCACAGGGTTTGAGGGAATTTGCCCCTGTATACTATAGCTAAGTCATCTGCATATGCCACTACCTTCCCGCCCCCCAGCTTGTGTCTCGCAGCATCGAGTTCACAGTGAGGTTCCATAGAAGCGGGGAGAGAACACCACCCTGAGGCGTTCCCCTTTTGACATAGCGTGATAAGTCAACCGAGCCCAGTGATGAAACTATTCGTCTACCCCTTAGCAGTTGATCATTAAGTCCAATAAGAGACCTACTTATGCCCAGACTTGTTAAAGCGGTGTTTATAGCATCAGGGCTTATGTTGTTGAAGGCTCCTTCAATATCTAAAAAGGCCACAAGACAGTACTCCTTCTCATACAGCGATTTTTCAATAACAGAAACTAGGCTGTGAAGCGCAGTTTCTGTAGATTTCACTTTGGTGTATGCATTCTGATAGCTACAGATCAGGTTGCTATCAATAGTAGAGGAGAGGTGGTCATTTATTACCCTCTCGAAGGTCTTGAGCACAAAGGATGAGAGACTGATCGGCCTATAGTCCTTGGGCTCGTAATGAGACGCCTTCCCCGCCTTAGGAATAAACACTACCGTGGCACTTCTCCAGGAGCACGGAATGTAGCTAAGAGCCAGGCAGGCTGTATAGAGAAATACCAGCCATTTGGCTGATGTCTCCAGCGTGTTTATGAGTTGTGCGGGAATAATCCCATCTGGCCCGGCAGCCTTGAACGGTTCGAAGCTTTTAACCGCCCACCTAACCTTTTCCTCCGTGATGGGTATTTGTACAGCCAGGTTTGTTGTAGGTGCTAGGTGTTCCTCATGCAAGATCCCTGGGAAGTGCGTATTCAAGAGCAGCTCTAGGGTTTCCCTCTCCGTGCTGGTCCAGGATCCGTCAGGTTTGCGCAAATAGCTTGTGGCTGTTTGAGTTTTTGAGAGCACTCGTCTAAGTCTCGCTGTATCGTCGACATTTTCGACCCCAGTGCAGAAATTTCTCCACGATACTCTCTTCGCCTGCCTCAGAGCTTTTTTGTAGGCCCTGAGTTTAACTTTATATTCGAGCCATTGATTCTCCGTGCCAAGGCTCTTGGCCTTATTGAATTGTGTCCTACATGATTTACGGAGCGAGTCCAGGTCGTAGGACCACCAATGCGGCCTATGTTTACCGCGTGGTTTTGGCACTGGGCAAGCATTCGAGAGCGCCGTTGTTAAGGTCTTTACCAGATTCTCCAACTCCCCTACTGATGAGGGGACTTGTGGGGGGAGTGCTGGCAAGTCCCTAGATAGTATTTCATTGTGTAGCTGCCAGTTAGTGTTACGTGGGTTGCGTTTCATAACCGGCTGCTCAACAGAAAAGTCTAGAACTAATTCTACGTACCGGTGGTCGGAGAGTGAGTGTTCATCGAGAACGCGCCATTTTCTGACCCACTCATAAGCGCCTTCGCTGCAAATAGTGAGATCTATGACCTCCCTACGAGTTTTAGTAATAAACTACCAGGTTAGTTGTTAACAAATAATCAAACAACGACTCTCCTCTAGCATTGATATCGGAGCTTCCCCACTGGACGTGATGAGCATTGGCGTCAGTTCCGATAATAAGATGACCCATGGAAAAATTTGCCACCAGGTCTTTTACCTCCCTCTGTGGCGGAGGTTCTTCGGCGTCGTAGGGCATATAGACCGATGCCATCGTCAGACTGGTACTGTCGACTGTTAAACTGGCAACTGTAACGTCACCATTGGTATAGTTGGGCAAGAGAAAAGCATTCAGCTCAGACTTAACCAGAATACAGGCTCTAACCCTGCCCCCCTCGCTGGCTTGGATTAGCTTAAAACCCTTAATCCCCAAACCGCAAATCCTTGAGCTGTTGACCCAGGGTTCTTGGATGAGGACCACATCTATGTCGTCTTAAGAGAGACGACTGATTAAAGCAGCCGAGGCTGCTTTAGATTTGTGCAGGTTTATCTGAATCACCACCAGCATGAGAGCGCTCAGACTTCCCTGCCACCGCCGTATCGTCGAGTTCCACCTCGTCTGGAGGCTTATCTTTCAACGACGATTTGTTCAGACCACGATTTGGCGTAGCCGAGATCCTACTAACTGTGGCAGTATTGGCATTGGTGCGCTCAGGACTAGCTGCTATCACTGTGACGTTGAGGTCCTCGCCGTCCAGAAGGCTGTCTCCCATCTCCGAGCTGTTCACTGCTCCTTCGCCATTTGACGTGGCAGATACCATACTTTCCGAGTCGGACATCTCCGACTCCTCTACCGGCACTGCGATCTCCGAGCCCTCCGGTGCAGCCGAAATAGCAGCGCGCTGTGCATCGCCGCGGTATACGTGGATCACCTACTGACCCATGCCGTAGTGCACTCGTCCATTGCACCGTTTAAAGGGCTCGAGTGCTTCCTTAGTCAAGGTGAAGACCACTTGCCTGTCAGGCCCTACCGCATCCTCGACCAGATTGACACCGCAGTCCTGCGTCGGGAGAGACGGGTTCATGATCCTCAGTATCCTGAGAATTCTCTCAGGTTCAGCAGGGATAGCAGGAATCCACGCTCTTGCCTTGGCCGAGCCGGGATGTCCTTCCAGTCGACAACCTCGATTCTTGCCCCTTGGTAGATCTCACCCAGTCTTGCAGCTGCTGCCTTGTACAGTGCAACAGATTTTGCATCCTCGCAAGCGAATACCTTGATTCGGCCCTGGTGCCATCCCGCATCAGAACCCATCGGCGTGGCACCCGGAGACTCATCCATAATGTCGAGAAGGGCATTACCGATAGCGTTCCGGACGTACCGCCACTGGTCCCTAGGGATGACCCAGCTTTCGTTACCTCGGTCAATGACGCCTATGAGGATCCTATCCTTAGTTACTTCAGCAAAGCTGAGTTTACCCAGTACGGGGGCGTATTGCTGCCGCTTCGGGTGAGGTTTTAAATCCACGTCCGATCTCTGGCGTTTGAAGGGATTTCCATTAACCTTCTTTGGCGCGTAATCGCTTTGGAAGTTCGGTAAGATAGCTTCAGCCATCTCAACCGTCTTTCTAGCATTCGGCGATAGCGTCTCTTGTGAAATACCCTCGTATTTCTTCAGAATCCTCGCGGCTGCTCTTTTGTCCAAGTACTCAGAGCGACTGGGAGATGTCTTTTGGGGTAAATTTCGACCCGTAGTTGCCATCGCGGTCGTTCCCTTATTTGGATCTCTGGGGCCAGGTCGTGAGACCACTGCCACAGACGTTAAAGACTTAGTTTCGGTACCGGCACTTACTAGGACTTTACCATCAGCCGTTGTTGGCTTCACTGTGTTTGTACCGGTACTTACTTCGGGGATTGCCCCCCTTGTTATCCAGAGCTAATCGACCCGTAGTTGCCATCGCTGTCGATCTCTCGGCTGATAAGGAAATGGAGTTTGTCCTCCGACGTTGCGTTCTCGCTTGCTCCAGCATTTTCCTCCTCTGCTGTGCAGTATACATAGTTGTATCTTTAGTTTTAGGGTTTTTGTTATTATTTATCATCTTGTTCGTACGATCCCTCGCCGGGCAAGGCCAGTTTAGGGTCAAGGGAAGAGTAGGGGGAATGTGTCGTCCGCCGCGGCAGAGCCCCATACCGCGGTAAGGCCATAGTTACGCTACGAGGTGGCCCGGTATCAGAGAGGCTCCGTTCGATTTCAGCCACGATTTGCCTCCCGGCTGCAAACGTCCAATGGGAACGTGGTCGCATAACACCCTGGATTGGGAGGGGGAAGATCTTAGTCGTCGCGCCAGAGAGGCTTGGCTTCTCTCGTGATGTAGTACCGGTGGCGCTATGATCACAAGGGCAACGTAGCCCTGTGGCTATCGACTTAAGCCCTCGTACCGCGGCAAGGTGTCCACCCTTCACGAGGGGAAAAACAAAATCTTATTTAACTCCTCATGAAATTTCAGTGGTATAACCTAAATACTTCCCGAGATATGGACTATGAAGTATTTCATTCGTATGGGAGGTGCCACGCCCCCAGTTACCCCAGTTTTTTGGGGGGTGGTAGGGATCGATATCATATAACCCCTTACCAAATTTCAGTGGTCTAACCTAAATACTTCCCGAGATATGGACTATGAAGTATTTCATTCGTATGGGAGGTGCAACGCCCCCATTTACCCCAGTTTTTTCGGGGGTGGTAGGGATCGATCTCATATAACCCATTACCAAATTTCAGTGGTCTAACCTAAATACTTCCAGAAACATGGACTATGAAGTACTTCATTCCTATGGGAGGTGCCACGCCCCCTTTTTCGTTATCCCCATTTTTTTTGGAGGTAGTGGGAATCGATCTCATAAAACCCCTTGCCAAATTTCAGTGGTCTAACATAAATACTTCCAGAGATATGGACTATGAAGTATTTCATTCGTATGGGAGGTGCCACGCCCCCTTTTTGGTTAACCCCCAGTTTTATGGGTGAGTATGGTTTTGTTATCCTATAGCTCTGTACCAATTTCCAGGTCCCTACCTTAAACCCTTTTAGAGATATTCACCTTGAAGAAAAAAGTTTTTATGGGAGGTGCCACGCCCCCATAATATTTTGCTCTGATTTTAATACATGACCTGCGCGTGGTAATACCAAACAAACCCCCAAAGGAAGTATTTTATTTGGTTCAGCCGTTTCGAGTTTTAGCGTGACGACTGAACACCATTTCATTTTTATATATACTTATAGATTATAGATTTTGTAGAAAATAAATTCCTTTTAGTATGTCTATTTTTAAAAGATGTAGGTAAATCTAAGTACCTACTTGATCTCGAGTATACAAACGACCATGTGTTTTTCAGTTTTAAGTTATAAATTTGTTTCTCAAAAATTTACAAATAGTTGCGCGACCCACATTGAAGACGGCGACCACAAAGCGACATCTGTCATAATATTTTTACACACGTTCTTATGGGAACGAATTTTTGGGCAGCTACACAGCAAAGCGACCATCAATCACAAATGCCGCTGTCGCCAGATTAAACCTATTTCTATTTTACGCAGGCGACAGAGGGTGACGCCGTTTTTTTCTTGTCAATAAAAACGAAAAGAAAAGCAAATAACTAATAATATTAGTTACAATTGTACAAATATATATTTCTTTAGCACAATCTGAGGTAGGTAGGTAGAAGTGGCTGCCGCAAAGGCACACCTAGGCCAGTAATAAAAGGCCCGTTGTGATACCACCAAAACACTAGGAAAGTCAGTCCCGGGGCCCGGCCATATGGAAAATCCCAGTGCTGTTGGGACTCTCCATATAGCCGAAACCCGGGACTGACACTCCTAACCGACACCGCTACCCCTCCTCGAACCATTTTGATAACTTGATGAAGGCCATCAAGTCCTTTATATCTAGCTCCGCGACCTGGCTTAAGCTAACCAGGAAGGGAACTCCCAGAGAGCGCCTTCTCGCTCCGCTTAAGGCCGGGCAGTTGCAGATGAGGTGCTCCACCGTTTCCTCTTCCTCATCATCTTTGCAACTCCTGCAGCATCGTCGGTAGGGAACGCCTAGCCTTGCTGCGTGCCTACCAATAAGGCAGTGCCCGGTTAAAACACCTATTAATATGGAGATTTCCTTCCTTTTTAGGGCGTATATGTGTCTAGATCTTTTAAGATCGCATTTTGGCCAGGTTTGCTTGGATATCCGGCACCCTGGGGCTTGTAGCCATCTTTCGTTGGCTTCGCGGAGTGTATGCTCCTTCAGCATTAGCTTGCACGTGGCAAACGGCATACCTATGCGCTCTTTATCTTGAAGAATCTGCTTGATCGTGCCCTGCCTGGCAAGTTCGTCTGCCCTACAGTTTCCCTCAATGTCCCTGTGTCCCGGGACCCATGTGAGGTTCACGCGGTTCTGTTGGGCCATCTCTTGAAGAGATCGACGACAGCTGAGCGTCAGTTCAGAGTTGAACGAGTAAGAGCCAAGGGATTTGATGGCCGCTTGGCTGTCGCTGAAAATACAGATATCCTGTCCGATGGTGCGTTTACCTATCCAAGTCACGGCGTCCATGATTGCAGAAACTTCAGCCTGGAAGACGCTGCAGTGATCAGGTAGTCTAAAGGAGAGTTCTAGGTCCAAATCCCTTGAGTAAACCCCTCCTCCGACTCTGCCGTCTAACTTCGAGCCGTCGGTGTATATAAAAGTGCCGCCATTAGTAGCGGGACACCGATCTATGTTCTCCCAGTCTTCCCTGCTGGGAATGTTTATTCTAAAACAACAATCTCCGACTGTTGTGGTCGCACACCGATCTGTGCTCAGAGGGAGAAAGCTGTAAGATCTTAGAATACAGGAGTGTCCAATAGTGCTTGCGCCCCAGACGGACGTTTCCCTTAGACGCAGAGCCGATGCGGCTGCTGCCCGGTACCCTTCCAGATCGAGTGGTAAAAGCCAAGAATGGCCTGGAGAGCTTCATTGGGCGTTGTTCTTAACGCCCCGCTTATACAGGTCATGCTCGATCTGTGGACTTTTCCTAACAGATTTAGGTTTGTTGCCTTTCCTAGCGCAGGCCACCATACCACGACTCCATACAGCATAATTGGCTGGATTATCGCAGTGTAGATCCATCTGCAAATTTTGGGGCTGAGCCCCCATTTTTTGCCAATGGCTCTTTTACACGTGTAAAGTGCAATGCACGCTTTCCTCTGGCGCTGGATGACATTCTCCTTCCAGTTAAGCTTTCTATCTAGAACTGTGCCTAGGAATTTGGCTTTATCAGCTAAGTTCAGGCGCACGCCATCTAGTTCTGGTAGGTTCAGCGGTGGTATCTTGTACCGCCTGGTATAAAGGACAAGCTCCACCTTTCCCGGGTTGATGCTAAGTCCGCAGCGAGAGGACCATGAAGAAACTTCTCGCAGTGCTACTTGCATCAAGTCACACAGGGTTTGTGGGAATTTGCCCCTATATGCAATAGCTAAATCGTCTGCATATGCCACTATCTTCCCGCCCCCCCACCTTGTGTCTCGTAGCAGCGAGTTTACGGTGAGGTTCCATAGGAGCGGGGAGAGAACACCACCCTGAGGCGTTCCTCTTGTGACATAGTGTGAAAGATCAACTGTTCCCAGTGAAGAAACTATTTTCCTTCCCTTTAGTAGTTGATCAATTAGTCCAATAAGATACCTATTTATGCCCAGGTTTGTTAAAGCAGTGTTAATAGCCTCCGGCCTTATATTGTTGAAAGCCCCTTCGATGTCCAGAAAGGCCACGAGACAGTACTCCTTTTCGTGCAATGATTTTTCAACAATAGAGACTAGGCTGTGGAGCGCAGTTTCCGTTGATTTACCTTTGGTGTATGCATGTTGATAGCTAGAAATAAGGTTGCTATCAATAGTAGAGGAGAGATAATCGCTAATTATCCTCTCGTAGGTTTTGAGTGCAAAAGACGAGAGACTGATCGGTCTGTAGTCTTTAGGCTCATAGTGTGAGGCCTTCCCAGCCTTTGGAATAAAGACTACCGTGGCGCTTCTCCAGGAGCACGGAATGTAATTAAGAGCCAGGCAGGCTGAATAGAGAACTACCAGCCATTTAGCTGATATTTCCAGCGTGTTTATAAGTTGTGCGGGGAAAATCCCGTCTGATTGCCCACCTTACCCTTTCCTCCGTAATGGGTATGTTTACCGCCAGGTTTGTTGCAGATGCTACAGGTGCATCATACAAGTTCCCCGGAAAGTGTGTGTTCAGGAGCAGCTCCAGGGTTTCCCCTTCCGTGCTGGTCCAAGATCCGTCAGGCTTCCGTAAATAGCTAATGGCTGTTTGAGTTTTTGATAGCACTCGTCTAAGTCTCGCTGTATCATCGACTTTTTCGACCCCGGTGCAGAAATTTCTCCACGAAGTTCTCTTCGCTTGCCTTAGAGCCTTTTTATAGGCCCTCAGTTTAGCTTTATATTCGAGCCATTCAGGCTCCGTACCGATGCTCTTGGCCTTGTTAAATTGCTTCCTGCATGATATACGGAACGAATCCAGGTCGTAAGACCACCAGTGGGGTCTATGTTTGCCGCGTGGTTTTGGTACTGGACAAGCCTGCTCTAGGGCATTTGAGAGCGCCGTTGTAAAGGTCGTTACCAGATCATCCAGTTCTCCCACTGATGAGGGGGCTTGTGGAGGTAATACTGGTAGGTCCCTAGCTAATATTTGGTTATGTAGCTGCCAGTTAGTGTTGCGTGGATTTCGTTTCATAACTGGCTGCTCAACAATAAAGTCTAACACAATTTCTATGTACCGATGGTCAGAAAATGAATGCTCATCAAGAACACGCCATTTTCTGACCCACTCATAAGCGCCTTCGCTACAAACAGTGAGGTCTATAACCTCCCTACGAGCTTTAGTTATAAAAGTAGGCTCGTTACCCACGTTACAAACCACCAGGTTAGTTGTTAGTAGGTAGTCAAACAGAGACTCGCCCCTAGCGTTAATATCGGAGCTTCCCCACTGGACGTGATGAGCATTAGCGTCAGCTCCAATAATAAGATGGCCCGTACAGAAATTATCCACCAGATCTTTCACCTCCTTTTGTGGAGGAGGTTCTTCGGCGTCATAGGGCATATAGACCGACGCCATCGTTAGGCTGGTGCTGCCGACTGTTAAGCTGGCAGCTGTAACGTCACCATTTGAGTAGTTGGGTAATAGAAAGGTGTTTAGCTCAGACTTTACCAAAATACAGGTTCTGACCTTGCCCTCATCATTGGCTTGGATGAGCTTGTACCCCTTAGTCCCCAATCCACAGATCCTAGAGCTATTGACCCAGGGCTCTTGGATAAGGACCACGTCTACGTCGCCTTTAGAAAGACGACTGCTTAAAACAGCCGAGGCTGCTTTAGATTTGTGCAGATTTATCTGAAGCACTACCAACATGAGAGAGCTCAGACATCCCTGCCGCCAGCGTGTCGTCGAGGTCTGGCCTGTTCCGGGGGCTGTCTCTCAACGAGGAGTTGTTCAGAGCACCTGCACGATTTGGCGTGGCGGGAACCCTGCTGTCTGAAGCAGCATCAACGTTAGTGTGCTCAGGTTTAGCCACGATCGTGACGTCGAGGCCTTCTTCGTCAAGCAGGCTTTCTTCTATCGCCGAGTTGTTCGCAGCACCATCGCAATTTGACGTGGCGGATAACATACTTTCCGCGTCGGACTCCTCTGCTTCCCCTTCCGATGCCTCGATCTCCGAGTCCTCCGGAGCGTCCGGAATAGCAGCGCGCTGTGCATCGCCACGGTATACGTGGATCACGATCTGACCCAAGCCGTAATGCACTCGTCCGTTGCACCGTTTAAGGGGCTCGAGCGCCTCCTTATTCAGAGTGATAACCACCTGTCTATTGGGCCCAACCACATCATCGACCAGATTGACGCCCCAATCCTGCGTCGGGAGAGACGGATTCCAGACCTGCAGCATCTCAAGAATATTCTCGGGTTCTGCAGGGACGGCAGGAATCCATGCCCTTGCCCTTGGCCGAGCAGGAATGTCCTTCCAGTCGACGACATCTAGTCTTGCCCCTGGATAGACTTCACCCAGTCTTGCAACTGCTGCCTTATACAGTGCGACAGTTCTTGCATCCTCGCACGCGAATATTTTGATCTGACCTTGGTGCCAGCCCGCGTCAGTACCTCGCGGCGGACTACCCGGAGACTCACGCATTAAGTGGAGGAGGGCCCTACCCATTTCATTCCGGACATACAGCCACTGGCCTTTGGGGATGGACCAACGGTCGTTACCTCGGTCAATGAAACCTATAAGGATTCTGTCCTTGGTTACTTCAGCAAAGCTGAGTTTTCCCACTACGGGGTTGACCTGATGCCGCTTCGGATGGGGGTCTACCTCTCCGTCCGATCTCTGGCGTTTGAAGGGATTACCGTTCACCCTCTTAGGCACATAGGGCCTCTGGAAATTTGGTATCAGAGCTTTCGCTTCCTCCACCATCTTCCTTTCTTCCGGCGACAGCTTCTTCTGCGATGCTCCCTCATATTTTTTAAGGATCCTTGCGGCCTTTCTTTTATCCCAGTACGCAAAGCGTCGGGGAGATGCCTCTTTGGGGGGATTCAGACTCGTAGTTGCCATCGTGGTCTCTCCCTTTACGGCGTCGTCCTTCTCTTTCGAAACTCTGAAACCAGGTCGTGAGACCATTGCCCCAGATGTGAAGAGATTGGGTTTCGTACCAGCGCTTGATGGAAGTTTAGCTTCCGCCGTTTTCTGCTTGACTGCGTAGGCAGCCGCACTGTTGCTTGCTCCCATCAAGTCACTCTTACTTGATAGCAGTTTGGGGGATGACTGACCCGTAGTTTCCATCGTTGTCGGCCTCCCAGTTAACTTTGAGGCGGAGTTTGTCCTCCGGCGTTGTGTTTTCGCTTGCTCCAGCATAGTTCTTCTCTGCTGCGGAGTAAACGAAGTCGTTAATTGCTTTGTATTTTGTGTGTTCTTCATCTTGTTCGTACGACCCCTCGCCGGACAAGGCCAGCTTAGGGTCAAGGGTAGTGTAAGGGGAAGTGTGTCGTCCGCCGCGGCAGAGCCCCATACCGCGGTAAGACCATAGTTACTCCCTGAGGCGGCCCGGTATCAGTGAGGCTCCGTTCGACTACAGCCACGATTTGCCTCCCGGCTGCAAACGTCCAATGGGCACGGTATCGCATAACACCCTGGATTGGGAGGGAAAAGTTTTGCACATTTATATAGCGAGCCGCTTGCTTCAAGACAGACGCCCGCTTACAGCCGCACCTCTTGGTGTACAGACGCTGCGAAAAAGACCCCGGTGAGCCCTTAAACCAAGTAAGTCAGAGTGGCCCCCCCGGGGCTCCCTCTCTTTCTGCCGCGAGCCTAGGTAGCTCAACGTTGCCCAGAGTGCACGAACGAGGACGCAAGAGTCGGGATTGAGCGCGATCACTCAGCAACCACACCCCATTACACTCCTAGCACAATCTGAACTTTTACCTAATTTTTTGGCTTGTTTTAAAGAAAATTCACCCCCGTTGCTGCAGCATTTATTGTAATCTAGTAGCCAATGATTGACTACAGTTGTTGTTAAGCTTTGTTTTTTTAGCTGTGGCTTGTAGTCACCGTCTTCAATGTGGGCAGCCTAAGTGATGTATGTAAGTTCATGTTTAAAGCCTCTTGGTTCCCTATTGAAAACGAATAAATAAAAAAAAATAGAATAAAAAAATATTTTTAATTTAAAATGTTTTTTAAATGAACTAAAAACTGGAAAATAATTTCCCCTCTGCCTACATAGATTCTTCACCACGTAAAGCTTATCCGGAACATTTGTGAGTGGGAATTCTTATAGGTATTAAAAAGTACGTTGAGTTTGAAATGTATAAAAACATTGGCGCATGATAAAGATGGTTCGCATTAATTTCTAACAATCTTATTACCGATTTGAGCTTTTCTAAACAAAAAAAAACATTTTTCACGATATAGCAAGCGCCAAATGTTTTTATACATTTCAAACTCAAAGTACTATTTAATACCTATAAGAATTTCCACTCACAAATGTTCCGGATAAGCTTTACGTGGTGAAGAATCTATGTAGGCAGAGGGGAAATTATTTTCCAGTTTTCAGTTCATTTAAAAAACATTTTAAATTAAAAATATTTTTTTATTCTATTTTTTATTGTATACTTTTTAGTTACACATTCGGCAATTTTCTACGTTTACACGCTTTACGCGGTGTTTCTATGGTTACATGAATAAAATTATTATTTTTTAAGCAATATAAAATACATCATGTTGCTGTTGTTGTAGCGAGGCGTAGCCCTGCCCAAATGTCAGACAGGGTCACCCCGAGTGTATTGCTCTTGGCCGGCTCGATATAAGAAAACGGCCCGGGTCGTTTCGGCACGATGGGTACAGCACAAGCACTGGTACTATTCTCGTAGAACCGGCAATACAAGAAACTAGCCGTGTAGGCCATGTAGGTCATTTAGCGTTACATCATCTTTCCTTTGTGCAACAGTGACTGCGCCTAAATGTATGCAGAGGACGTTGAAGATTGTATGTTCGAATAAGTGAATTTCTAATATTCGAAATTTCGATGCTGTTGATGGCGCTGAAAACGCATTATAGCATGCGGCATTATAGTATGCGTACGAAATATTCAGATACCTATAGGAAGATAAGCCGATAAAAAGGACTTTTGCAATTAAAGCAATATTTTGGATTTTTTTTCGTATAATGCATTGTCAGTGAAACCTGAACGATGGTGAAAATTTCAAAACCCTAGCTCAACGGGAAGTAAGTTCAAAATCCAAAGCAAAATCTCTGGAAATGAAACTTTACAAATATCTCTACCCGTGCGCCACCTATCTGAATTATTTTTTTGTTATATTGCGTGGGGGCAGAAAACTAAACGTTGGTGAAAATTTCAAGATTCTACCTCAACGGGAAGTTCGTTGAAAAACGAATTAATCGACACAGAAAACAGACCTTCGCATTTCTTAAATAGAGCGACTCACGCGCCACCTAGCGGGTCCAATTTTGTTTTGAACATTTGGAAATTGATTAAGTAATACACACGCTAAATATCAGATAAATCGGTCCATAATTAGGATTTTCAGTTTTTATTACCCCGATCTCAGCTCCAACTAGCGGATTTTTTTTAGGAAAATATTTCTTTTCATAGTAGTAATACATATTCCGAATTTCAGCCAAATCGGATCATAAATGCGATTTTTGAAAATATAGCGACCCACGCGCCATCTATCGAATTTTTTTTTTCATAATATTGCATTGTCATCGTGACCTGAACTGTGGTGAAAATTTCAAGACCCTAGCACAACAGGAAGTTGGTTCAAAATCGAATGCAAAAATCCGGGCACAAGAACGACGAAAGCGACCTAATAAAAACATTTTAACTAGGACCGCCCGTGGTCGAAATTCGACGAAATTAAATTTTCTTCAACTCTTCTATATCCATATCTCCCGTACACAACAAAACCAAGTAAGTGGCCCCCCCGTGACAAATGCAAATTTGGATTGAGTGACACCATACAAACAATCTTCACATTAGGGTGCTGCAGGAAAGTAGTACAACAGAATAGCTGAGTTTCGCTTTAACGCTTTAACGACAATACGTTTGGATATATCTACAAAAGATTTAAAAATATAAACTTTTTAATTGAAAAAAAGTAAATATAGAAATCCAGAAGTGCTCTGTAAAAAACCTTGGATTATGTGAATGATGATGGCGTGAAGATGGCGAGGATGCAATGATATTTATATTATTTGGTACATTTTTTTTTGGCACAAAGATGAAGGCAAGTGGCAGCTGCCTGCATAGCTGTATATTTATGTACGTTCATGTGATAGTAATGAGCGCGGAAAGGGGTGGGAGTGGTTTTCGAAGCGCAGAGTTTTTGCGGGAGAGTGTTTGTCGGAGTTTCGATGAATGCGCAATTTGCAAGGTACCGTTTTTTCTCCTTACTTCACGCATATACATATATAGGTATATGATGTTTGGGAATTTATACATTTCATTGAGTAATACCATGCAAAGAATCCACACATTGGGGTGGTGCAGTATATTTAAATGTTTTTTTTTTTTCTTTTAAACAAATTTTTCTTAAAGCTATTTTTTGAAAATTGCAAATCTGGTGATACGATCAAAATTTTTAATTCTATGTAAATAACTTCACTTTTTAGTTTGAAAAACACTTTTTCTGCTTAGAAAATATACTTTTCCAATGTTTTATTGCTCTAAAAATTTCATAAGTAAAAAAACTATTTAAAAATCGAAAAAGCTTAGCACACCAAATTATCAAAGTAGAAAATGTGTTTTCATACAAAAAAGTGGAGTTACTTATGTAAAAAGGTACATTAGTAAAAGTTCGTATGGTATTTCCCTGCAAAAAATGCGATTAGTCAGGGATCAATCGCAGAGGAACAGTAGACTACTACTTTTTGAGTCTCTTTTAGATGGAAAAAATTGGTCACATTTGTTCGAGCATGTCCTATGAAGAGACTTATTGTACCCATAAAGGTATACTTGTAGGACACCAGACTTCGATTCTCGGTGCAGGCAAAAATTGAAAATGTCTTTGTTTTTTTTTAATTTTTGGTTTTTATTTTATTTTTTAAGCAAGGAAAACAAAAAAAAATCAGAGTTCTGTCAATTGAGGTGTCTAAATGACGCCAGCAACTACCCTGCAAAAATCGTTGGATTATGTGTTCCAATTTTTTGATATTGGAGTACTCCAAAAGAATTCCTTTGTATACCTCGTCGGACCACCTTCCGCTTTTCGAAAGTCGATCATTGCTCGTGCCTTATCAGCGGAAACCACGACACTATCGCTCTGGCAGTATGTACTCCAAGGAGTAACAGCATTGGAGTACATTGCAAAGTACCTACTCTGACTGTAGGTACTCCATGGAGTAGCAGAAACAAGCGAAGGTTGGAGTAGGTGGTCCAGTCCTAGGACATCGCAATGTTAATTCTAATCTTGGCTTGCGTCATTTATTAACGCTTAACCGCCTAGGCGATTTTGGCCGTTTCGTATCATAGGTTAGGGGTTAGGTTCAAGTGGCTGCCGCAGAGGCACACCTAGGCCAGTATTAAAAGGCCCGTTGTGATACCACCAACACAAGGAAAGTCAGTTCCGGCACCCTGCCATATGGAAAATCCCGGTATTAACGGAATTCTCCACATAGCAGAATCCCGGGACTGACCCTCCTATACCGACACCGTTACTCCTCCTCGAACCATTTAGATGACTTGATGAAGGCCATCAGGTCCTTTATGTCCAGCTCCGTGACCTGGCGTAGGCTGACCAGGAAGGGAACTCCCAAAAAGCGCATTCTCGCGCCACTTAAAGCCGGGCAGTTGCAGATGAGGTGCTCCACCGTTTCCTCCTCCTCATCATCCTTACAACTCCTACAGCATCGTCGGTAGGGCACACCAAGTCTTTCTGCGTGCCTACCAATGAGGCAGTACCCAGTTAATACGCCTATTAATATGGAGATTTTTCTTCTCCTCTCTAAATTTGTCTTTTATGATCCCATTTCGGCCAAGTTTCTTTGGATATCCGGCATCCTGGAGATTGCAGCCATCTTTCGTTGGCTTGGCGGAGTGTGTATTCCTTCAGCATAAGCTTGCATGTGGCAAACGGCATACCTAAGCGTTCTTTATCGCGAAGAACCTGCTTGGTCGTGCCCTGCCTCGCAAGTTCGTCTGCCCTACAATTTCTTTCAAAGTCCCTATGCCCCGGGACCCATGTGAGGTTAACGCGATTCTGTTGGGCCATCTCTTGTAGAGATCGACGACAGCTGAGCGTCAGTTCAGAGTTGAACGAGTAAGAGCCAAGGGATTTGATGGCCGCCTGGCTGTCGCTGAATATAAAAATGTCCTGTCTGATAGTGTGTTGGCCTATCCAAGCCGCGGCGTCCATGATTGCTGATACTTCACTGGAAGACACTGCAGTGATCATGTAGTATGAAGGACAGCTCAAGGTCAGATCCTTTGAATAAACCCCTCCCCCAACTCTGCCGTCTAACTTCGAGCCATCAGTATAAATGGAAGTGCCGCCATGAGTGACGGGACTCCGATCCGTGCTCTCCCATTCTTCCCTGCTGGGAATGTTGATTTTAAAACCGCTATCTCCGACTGTTGTGGTCGCACAGCGATCTGTGCTCAGCGGAAGAAAGCTATAGGATCCCAAAATACAGGCGTGTCCAGTAGTGCTTGCGCCCCAGCCGGACGTTTCCCTTATACGCAGAGCCGATGCTGCTGCTACTCGGTGCCCTTCCAGATCGAGTGGCAAAATGCCAAGAATGGCCTGGAGTGCTTCATTGGGCGTTGTTCTTAACGCACCGCTTATACAGATCATGCAAGATCTGTGTACTTTACCTAGCAGATTAAGGTTTGTTGCCTTGCTCAGCGCAGGCCACCATACCACAACTCCATAGAGCATGATTGGTCGAATGATTGCAGTGTAGATCCATTTGCATATTTTGGGGCTAAGCCCCCATTTCTTTCCAATGGCTCTTTTGCACGTGTAGAGTGCAATACACGCTTTCTTCTGGCGCTGAAGAACATTCACCTTCCAGGTTAGTTTCCTATCCAGAACTGTGCCCAAGAACTTGGCTTTGTCAGCCAAGTTCAGGTGCACGTTATTCAGTTTTGGTAGTATTAGCGGTGGTATCTTATAGCGGTTGGTGAAAAGGACCAGTTCCACTTTTCCCGGGTTGATGCTCAGTCCGCAGCGCGAGCACCAGCGAGGAAACCTCTCTTAGTGCTACTTGCATCAAGTCGCACAGAGTTTGTGGGAATTTGCCCCTGTATACTATAGCTAAGTCATCTGCATATGCCACTACCTCCCCGCCCCCCAGCTTGTGTCTCGAAACGAATTAATCGACACAGAAAACAGATACAAATACGTTTCACGTATTGCCGGTTCTGCGAGAACGGTATTTGTACCTGTACAATACCCTTCGTACCGAAACGACCCGGGTTGTTTTTTTTTTTATAATGACTCGGCCAAGAGCAATACATTTCGAAGTGACCCTGTCTAACGCGTCACGATTCCCTCACCTATTGTCATCCCCGGAACAGCCCCTTGCAGCACGGCTGCTCCTTATTCTCTTGATCCGGGCTGGCATTGAGCCAAATCCTGGCCCAAGAGAATGGTTCTGCTGCGTTTGTCGGAAGAAAATATATACAAGACGATCACACTCAGTACAGTGTGCATCATGCAAAGGTTGGTTGCACAAATCTAGTTGCTCCGGACTAGATACAAAAGCACATCGGCCCATTAGTTTCTATAAAAATTTTGTGGCGCCCTGCTGTTCACGTCGTAGGACGTCCCGAGGCAAGCGACGCTCATATGTTGCTTTATCGCCCTCTAATAATAATCAAGTCTCCACGACCTGCAATAATTATATTGCCCAGCAGAATATATGTGTTCCCGGCTGTAGCTTACTTCCTAGTGCATCAACAGCACAAGCACCCACTCATGGCTACTTTCTTCGTAGCACATCGGTTGATGCTTGTAGCACTACTGAGCTTCAGCCCCCGTCTCTAAACTCTTTAATAACTTCTTCCGGCACTAGCACGAATGAAAGTCAAGTCCATCAACTTCTGGTCCCTCACTCTTCGTGCACTGTATGTCGGCACAGGATATATGCGTCTGTGGCATCGGTCAAGTGCAACTCCTGCCTAGGCCTGTGTCACCTACGCATATGTTCTGGGCTCGCAAACAGAAATCTCTGGACTGATGTGTTTGTGGCGCCTTGCTGTCGAGTTGTGCAGCCCTCAACGCCGACGGAAGTACACTCATCTAATAGTGAACGAATTCCGCCGGCTTCAGGACTGCAACGGAGATCAATATCGCGACATAACCTACCACCACCTAGGCGAACACATCAGTCTTTAACTCCCAGAGTGGCCATTGCCTCTCCTTCGCAATTTAAATTGTTGCAATTTAACTGCAACGGCTTGACCGGCAAGATAGCGGCGATAACCACATTTATGCAGCTACATAAAATCAAAATTGCTGCAATCCAGGAGACAAAACTTGGCCCCCACTCGAATCTCCGAGCGAGTGGAGGCTACCACGTACTCCGGCATGATCGTACAGACGGCGGAGGTGGTCTTGCGTTCCTTGTACACCATACGGTGCAGTATAGGGAATTTGATATCAACACTGACCAAAGTGACTTACCTTTAGAGTGTCAAGGTATAATTATACAAGCTGGTGGCGTTGATCTCGAGCTAATCAATATATACATTCCTCCCGTCACCTGCTGCCCCAGAAGTTATCGTCCTGACCTTAGGGCGTTTCTTTGTGGCGATAACCGTATCATCATGGGCGATTTTAATGCCCATCATGATATGTGGCATTCACACCTTTCGGTGGACGGCAGAGGACGGGAATTAGCCGAGCAAATTGATAACTCCTCTTTCTGTACTGTGAACGGAGACTCCTCAACTAGGATGGCTGTTAACTGCAGTAGCTCCCCGGACCTAACTATTGTTAGCCCGGGGTTAATTAACAGCATCAACTGGCAACCTATGGTGGCCCTGTCATCCGACCACCTGCCTATCATCCTGTCTGTCGATCGTGCCACGGATTTTATCACGTCGGAGAAACGTACTTACGTGAATTTCAAAAAGGCCAATTGGGTCGGCTTTTTGGAATTCACGGAGAGCTCCTCTGGTGATCTTCCCATTCCCACTGACGTACACGTTGGCGAGCGCAACATACGTGAGGTCATTAAAAGGGCTACAGCCCGTTTCATACCAGCTGGTAGGATAAAAGATATTAGGCCTAACTTCCCAGCTGAGGCCGCAGCCTTGGCCAACGAACGTGACCTCATACGCAACATCGAT